>PVKZ01003270.1:0-145877 GCA_004027375.1 Macroglossus sobrinus
AAAGAAAGAAAGAAAGAAAGAAAGAAAAACCTGGCAGTAAACTGTGGTATGCTTTACATATAAGAAACTGATTTTTCTTTAAGTACTGAGCAAACAAAACCAAGGGACAAGGGATTCTGCTTCTGAGGTAGCTTTTATATTTTATTATTAGCTTAATTATTTCTTCCCAAAACTCACATTTTGAAGCCCTAACTCCAAGTATTGCAGAATATGATTATATCTGGAGTTCTTAAAAGGTGAGTGATTAAGTTAAAATGAGGCCTTTATGACTAGTAACCTTCTAAGAGGAAATCCATACACAAAAGACACCAGAGAAAATGCCTACAAAGAAAAGACCACATGAGAACACAACATAAAGGTAGTCATTTGCAAGCCAAAGAGAGAAGCTTCCAAAGAAACCAAACCTCCCAACACCTTGATCTTGAACTTCCAGCCTCCCGAATTGAGAGAAAAATTTCTGTGTTTAAGCCATTTAGTCTGTGGTATTTTGTCTTGGGAACAATCAGCTGAGCATCCTTTGGGTTATAATCCCAAATATTTTAAAATACTGAAAGTAGGGAAATGAAAGGTAACTGTTGACAATTCTGTGCTCCCAAAGACCATTGTTGTAATGAGATATATAAGAAACTCAGTGTTTCTCTTTATTTTGAATTGTTCAAAAATTCAGGTCTGTGTATAACTTTTTTCCTCCCCTACTCAGTTGTAATGGCCTCCCATTTAATTGACTTTTATTTATTTATTTATTTATTTTTTGCTAAAATGTATCCTTGGAGGCAGGTTTTGTGCTTTCTACCCCATAATGGTTACTTACTCATCCATGCATCTTGTGACCCTGAGATTTGGTTGCTTATGCTTTGTCAGGATTGGTGATATTATAGCCCACATGGCCTAATCATTGGCATAATTTTCCTTTTGTATCTAAAATCTGTGATCAGTTCAACACATAGCAAAAACTCCTTTACTAGGTATAAAACATTATTCAAATATTTTTGACAATAAAAAGAGAATCAGTACAAATGTCCCAATACTCTCAACAGAAAATAGAATCTTGAATCAAAACTAAGAAGAACCAAGGTTAGTGGGATAGACACCTATTTTCTCCATAATATAAAACTGCACACCTGAGCTGTAAACTTCTCAGGGCTTAAGAATTCAACACACAATCTTTTTGTATTAAGGCTGTTAAAGCCTCCCCAAATCACACTGTATTTGAAATGTTTGTACTTTATTAAATAATTTTTTTTATTTTTGCCACTTTATTATCTTTAGGGTCGGGCCAGTCTTACCATTTGTATCAGAAGTTTTGTGATTATTTTTTTCTCTTTAGGAAAAAGCTTGATGGCTAGGTTGAATATATTTTATTCTTTCAAATACTGAAAATATCAATCTACACAATGATGTGTGAAGCCAATTAGATAATAGGTTATCATCCATTGTATCATTATCAATAACTAAAGTCCATAATACTTATGTTTTAAAATTATTCTGTGCATATAATTATCAGTACATATTGCAGACTAATGTGGGTTTAATCTATGAAAAATTTTATATTTTTCCCAAATCAATAAAACAATTTTGAGTTTTTTAAATTAAAACAAAATCTATTAATATATTCATCAATTATACTCTTGAATTTGTTTTGCTAATATGAGCGACTTTACAAAGTTGATAATTTCCAGACTGATTTAGTAAATGTAGGATATGTTTCATAAACTTTATTCTGTGACTAACTTTGGTGGGTGGGGATTGTAAAATTTTATTATAAATATAAGCTCTCATAGAAGAGCATCTCAAAATTTTAACATTTTACTCTTAAAAATAAGTAAAAGTCCTGCTGATATGCTAGCATCATTCAGTACGAGTATTTACTCAAAAGCCATTATATGTCTATAATGTATTATAAACTATCAAGAAAAATTCATCAGAAGAATGCTCCTATCACTTTGATAAAATATGAGGAAGACTTTTGGTTAGCGACCCCCAAAACAACATCCAACCCTATCCTTCCTTTAAATATCTTGCTGAGGAGGCAGAACATCAGGTGACCATGTAGCCTGAGGGGGGCATCATGAATATTATGTCGTCTCAACCTCCTATATCATGAATATTATGTTGTCTCTTATAAATCAGTGGAGACTGAGTATGTGTAGGTCTAGAAAGTATAAGTATGTTGCATGAGTAAGGTGACTCAGACTCCTTCAAAATCAACTGTTTTCCTTTACTTTATACTTATATTCTGCTGAGGTATTCTTTATTACCAGTTGACTTAGACAGAAGAATCTTGAGCACTGGTTACAGATGCATATGCATGAGATGCTGGTAGTCTCTGAAAGAAGACAGAGGCAACACTACAGACCCAGAGTAACCAAAGGGTCGATGGTGATGGAAAATGTTTCCAATAAGCAAAACTTTGTACAGTATGTTTTGGTGTCTAATGTGTGCAAACTAATTGTTTGTAAAATTTCCCAGGACCAAGAGACTGAAGAAATAGGCTAACAACTCCATCATTTCATCAAGAGTTAATTAAGGAAACTTACATATACAGCAGCAGTCCCCAACCTTTTTGGCACAAGAGATCAGTGTTCCTATGAGAATCTAATGCCTGATGATATGAAGTAGAGCTGAGGCTGTGATGCTAGTGCTGGAAAGATACTGCAAATACAGATGAAGCTTCACTTGCTTGCTCACCAATGCTCACCTGCTGTGCAGTCCAGTTCCTAACAGGCCATGGACCAGTACCGGTCTGCGGCCCAGAGGTTGAAAACCTTTGGTATAAAGCACACCTTTTGCAGTGGCAATGCCAACTAGATACCCTCACACTGCATGGCAGGTACTAAAGAATTATATGGAACAGGGCACTATGGACAGGGACTGGTGTACGACCCACCTCAGATAAGAGGAAAACACTTTACATTCTTGCCAGGGGCAGGGTAAAGGCCTACTCCAGGAATTAGCATGCCATGGGGATGCGGAAGGGTTGATCAGATAGTCTCTGAGGGGATTTACTGGAAGCATTCTCTGTTCTGACCTGGATCTAGCTCTCTGGTCCAGCAAGAATCACTTCACAAAAGTTTCTCCTCCCACTTCCAGTGATAGGTGGCCAGAAATACAGATTTGTGCTGCTTTGGGGCAACTGCTATGGTCTGGTTAGATGAAACATGACTGAAAGATTAAGGCTATCTGGGCAAGAAGTACTGGCATGGAATTTTCAGAAGGGGCACATACAGAACACTTTGGTGTCTCATAGGATTTCCCAACAAATGGATACATGGTAGATGTTCTTAATAAAGTGGACAAAATGACTTGCTCTATGCATGTCAGTAAGTCTTTTCTCCAGCCACTCCAGTGCTCGCTCAGTGACTCCGTAAATATAATGGTGACAAGGATGAAGCCTACATATGACCTCAACAATGTGAATTTCCACAGACTTAACTGAAAGGTGGAATTGCTTACTGAAGACTCTTATTACAGGCAAATTAAAAGATAACACTCTGAGAAGGTGAGATATTGTCTTGCAATTGATATATATTTTGATTTAGAAACAATATTTGATGTACTTCCTTCATATCAAGAATGCATGGGTCTGGGAATCAAAAGGTAGAAGTATGAGTGGCTCCTTTTACTATTATACCAATAACAAAAGGGGAACTGAGTTGCTGGCAGACAATGGAGACACGGAGAACTTCGTCTAACATCCAGGAATCTCTGGAGTGTCTCTTAATACCTTCATGTCTAATAGTGAAGATTAACGCAGAACAATAACAACCAAAAAAGACAAGGAAATTGAAGACTCAGAACCATCAGGAATAAAGATCTGAGTCACTATAACAGGTCAAAAACCCTAATATGCTAAAGATATGGCTAAAACAGTGAACATACAGGACACAATGTGATAGAAAAAACAATAAATATTAATTACATTCTCACTGATGAGTGTGTGGGCATGGCTCACTGGATGGAAGAAAAATCACTGATGTGCCATGGTAATTGAATTTATACTCTGAGGTCCCAGGGAAATCACTCTGGAAGAATCTACCCTATCTCAAAAAACCTGAGAAAACCAACCACCCTAGATGGAAACGGGAGTTATCATTAATGGGAGGTGCCTCACTGGAGACACTCAGCTGTGAAGCTGCTGGCTGCTGGGTACTACTGGCTGCTGCACTACCAGAGCTGGATGCTGGAAAGTTGCTCCCTTGGTAGGAGCAGTACTTTTCTCACATGTTGCAGAACCATGTGAGAAAAGTTCACCAAAACCAGGAACAAATATCCCGTCCACCTCCATTGTCACTTCAGCTTCTTTTAGTGACAAAGAATACCATTAGTGCCAAATGGCAAAGGAGAACTGTTAACAGGGCAGGCAATAAAGAGTTTATTTAAAGCAGAGAAGAAATAAAATGAGAATTGGCTCAGTCTTGAATTAAAAGTGTATTCCACCCTGATGTTAGGTAGTAAGAAAGACTGTTTGTCCTATTACCACAACCAACAGTAGAGGCACATCTTTTTATTTTTAAAGGGTCTGCTATCAAAACTAACTTAATTGAAGCATGATGGTAATGAGAATTGAAGTATTTCCTCATTACTTAAGCTAGCTCAGTAATTTACAATATAACGAAAGAAAAATATAATTTCTTCAACTGAGTTAAGTTTATCTACTCTATCAGTTATTTCTTATAGATCTTCACACCTTCATTTTCTTGAGAAACATAAATTACCCAAAATATGGTACCCAGGATTTTAGGAGAATAATGATGTTGATCAGTACTGAAATTAAGTGAAGGGGATGAAAAAATCAAAGATAATTCTAAATTCAAGCAATATACATATAAATATATTTTAATCTTATGGCTTTGAAATGGTCTATGTTTATGAGCATAATATTGTAGATTAATATTTTCCACCTTATTATGACAGACTTAAAAGGAAAAGGCATGTTTTATGAGTTTTTCAAGTCACTATTTTATATATACGTACATATATATATATATATATATATACACATATATATGTGTATTTATATATATATATATATAGTTGTATATACAGCATATAAATATGATAGTTGAGAATTACAGATGTGCTGGGATTTGATGCTTTTATAGTTTGTTTTATACTTAAAAAGGAGCTCAGAAGTGATATACTTCCCATGAAGAATGAGCTGTGTAAACATTACTTTAATAGATGTGTATAACTTCTGCCCAAACCTTGACTAACACAAAATAAGGTTTTATTTTAAAGCATATGATTTCTCTGCTACTAGTAAAGAGAACAAACATGTAACTCCTTTCATTGTTCAGTTCAGCTCAGCTAATTTAAGAGCTGTATAATCCTCCATATTGCACTAATAAATGTTTTTCAGTGTTACGGTCAACCCTTTCTCATTTCCCTTTTAAAATCTATGACAGCATATAAGGTCAGCATATGCTGTTAACTGTAGTAAACATATCCTTACATTACAATGCTGTAATATTCCCAAATATAAAACTTGAAAATCTCAAGGAAAGTCAAGCTTTCAACTAAGTAAAAAACTTTAACTAGCCTCTTTCAAATTATACTATAATTTATAGAAGGATAAGGTCAGAAAGAAAGATTTAACTAAATCCTGACTAAGATGGTGATAAAGGAGGCTACTGAATTTTCCTCAGCCCACAGACATACTGAATGTACAGCTACACATGGAACAATTCCCTCTGAAGGAAATTCAAGAACTAGCTGAGGAATCTTATACATCTAACAACTGAGAAATATCCACATTGAAATGGATAAGGAAAGCTGAGATATACTCTAACCCCTGGCACAGTGCCACACAATGAAGAAGAAGTTCCCAATTTCCATTTTTCTCTGAGTAAGGCAGGATTTGGATCACATACCTAGCACCCCAACATAAAAGCTCCCACCTGAGAGATAGGCCTCAAAAGCAACTAGCTCTGAAAATCAATGGTGCTTACATTCACAAGTCCCTGAGAACTACAGCAAACAAAGAAGCACCTCCATGCAAATGGAAACTAAAGACAGCATGTGTAGCTAAATACTTAGATAAAACAAGTATTAAGTCAAAAACTGTAACAAGAGACAAAGAAGGTAATTATAAAATAATAAAAGGATCAGTTCGCCCAGAGCAAATAACAATTATAAACATTTATTCACTCAATTCTGAAATATCTAAATATCTAAAACAATTATTAACAGATCTGAAGGTACAGACAGACAACAATACAATAATAGTATAGGGCTACAAAACCCCACTACTACTTTAAATGTAAATGGATTAAATGTTCCAATCAAAAGATGCAAGGGGGATAAGAAAATAAGACCCCTGTATACGCTGCCTACAAGAGACTCACTTCACATAGAAAGACACACACAGACTGGAAATAAAGGGATGGAAAAATATATTTTATGAAAATAGAAACAAAAAAAGCTAGAGAAGCAATACTTATGACAGACGAAATAAACTTTAAAACAAAGACTATAACAAGACACAAAAAGGGACCCAGTAATCCAAATTCTGGATATTGAGCCAAACTCAAAACATTGCTTCAAATTAACACACGAATCTATATGTTAATTACAACATTATTTACAATAACCAGGATATGGAATCAACCTGAGTGTTCATCAATAGATGAATGAATAAAGAAGAGGTGGTGCATATATACAATGAAATATTATCCAACCATAAAAAAGAATGAAATCTTGCCATCTGCAATAACATGAATGTACCTAGACAGTATTGTGCTGAGTGGAGTAAGTCAAACAAAGGCAAATGCCATATGATTTCTCTTACATGTGAAATCTGAAGAATAAAGAAACAAAACAAAAATAAATTCATAGATACAGAGGACATTTGGGGATTTGGGGGTGGATTGGAAAGGGGAAGGAATTAAGATATATCATACCATATGATTTCACTTACATGTAGAATCTAAGGAACAAAATAAAACAACAAATCATAAACAAACTTACAGGTACAAAGAACATTTTGATGGTTACAAGAAGGAATGGGGGTTGGGGATGGAAGGGAAAGGGAAAGAGATTAAGTACAATTTGGTATTTATAAATTATTCATTGAGATATAAAGTATAGCATAAGAAAAATTGTCAGTAATATTGTAATAACTACGTAAGGTGTCAGGTGGGTACTAAATTTATTGGGGTGATCACTTTGTAAGATAGATATATAAATGTCTAATCACCATGCTGTACACCTGAAACTAATATAATATTGTATGCCATCTATAATTGAAAAAATTTTATATTATTTTAAAAAATAAAAAAAGACTCTACTATAAAACTGTTAGAATAAACCAAGAGAAAAATTATTTGTTTTATACATTAAAACTATCAGAAAGAGAAATTAATAAAATGATACCACTTATAATTGCATTAAAAAGAATAAACTACTTAGGAATAAATTTAACCAATGATTAAAGATTTGTAAACTGAAATCTGTAAGACATCAATGAAAGAAATTAAAGACTCAAAAGAAGAGAAAGATATTTCATCTTTATGAATTGAAAGAATGAATGTTAAAATGTCCATATTACTCAAAACAATGTACAGAAACAATGCAATCTTTATCAGAATTCCAATGGCATTTTTTGTATGCAACCACAAAAGACCCTGAATAGCCCATGCATTCTTGAAAAAGAAGAACAAAGTTGGAGGCATCACATATCTTAATTTCAAAGTATATTACAAAGCAATAGTAATCAAAACATCTTGGTATTTGCATAAAAACATACACATAGATCAGTGAAACAGAATAGAGAGCCCAGAAATAAACCAATATGTATATTTTCAGTTAATTTACAATAAAGGAGCCATGAAAATACAATAGGCAAAATTTCTTCAGTAAATGGTGAGGAAACTAGATATCTGCATGCACAAGAATAAAATTTAATCCCTAATTTATACTATAACCTCCCCAAAAAACTCGTAATGGATTAAAGACTTGAAAGGAAGAACTGAAACTGTAAAACTCCTAAAAGAATACAAGGGGAGGTAAATTCCAAGACTATGGGCTTAGTAATGATTTTTTGGATTTGACCCTAGAAGTAAAAGCAACAAAAGCAAAAACAAACAAATAAGACTACATCAAGTTCGACAGTTTCTGTACAGCAAAGAAAATCAACAAAATTAAAAAGTAGCCTATGGAATGGAAGAAAATATTTGCAAACCACATATGTGATAAAAGAATAATATCCAAAATATATAAAGAACTCATGTAACTCAATGGCAAAAAACAAATAACCTAATTAAAAAATGGGCGAATAGCCCAAACACACATTTTTTAAAAAAAGACATAAAGATGACCAACAAATACATGAAAAGGTACTCAACATCGTTAATCATCAGACAATGCAAAAAAAAAAAAAGTAGCACAATTAGATATCACCTCACATGTGTTAGGCTATCTATTATCAAAAAGGATAAAAATTAATAAGTTTTAGTGAGGATCTGGAGAAAGTGAACCCTGTGCACTGTTGATAGGGTTAATCACTATGGAAAACAGAGTGGTGATTTCTCAAAAGTAGAACTTCCATATGACACAGCAATTCCAATTCTGTATATATAACCAAAAGAAGCTAAATCATTACCTTGAAAAAATTATTTGTATTTCCATGTTCACTGCAGCATTTTTCACAATACCCAAGGTATGGAAACAATGTAAGTGTTCCTCAACAGATAAATGATTTAAGAAAATGTGATACACACACACACACACACACACGCACGCACACACACACACACACACACACACACACAGAGAGAGAGAGAGAGAGAGAGAGAGAGAGAGAGAGAGAGAGGTAAATACTATTCAGCCTTAAAAAATAAGGAAATCCTGACTTTTGTGCCAACATTAGTGAACCTGGAGGGCATTAGGCTAAATACAAAAAAAAAAAAAGTCAGACAGAGAAAGACAAATACTGTATGGTATCACTTACATGTGGAACCAGAAAATAAAAATAAAAATCATAGAAAAAAAAGGTGGAAGGGTTCTTGGTAGGGGCTGGGGATAAGGGAAATAGGGAGAGGCTAGTAAAAGAATATGAACTTTCAATCTTAGGTTGAATAAGGTCTGGGGTTCTAAAGTATAACCTGGTGACAATAGTTGACAATACTCATATTGTTAACATATGCTAAGAGTAGAATTTAAGTGTTAACCAAAAAGAAAAGAAAAGGTAAATACATGGTGTGATAGATATATTCATTAACTCATTGGTAGAAATCCTTTCACAGTAGGTACGTATCTCAGATCATCACATTATAAACTTTAAATGTATTACAATTCCGTTTGTCAATTATTTCTCATAATTGTGGAATAGCTGTGGGAAAAAGATATATTCAAGTGCCTAAAACTCAACTTAAGGCATATTTTCCCAAATATGAATCCTAATTCATTGTTATAAAGGCATATTTTCCCAAATATGAATCCTAATTCATTGTTATAAATTTATAATTATAATAGTAAGAAGCTATACATTTTAAGAAAATGTATACTTTTGTTTGCTATTTTGACTCACTTTATTTGCTATTCTATATCATGTTATTACTCCAAACATATAAGATATAAGGCAGTTCAAAACAGAATAATTATTTCTATGAAATATAAAAATATCTTTAAGTTATACAGTAACTTGGTAAATTTAAATAAGATATAATTTTGTACCACTTATAGCCCACTGCCATGCAGGGTAACTAACCCCACCCCTATCCTCAACTGTATTTCGATAATAAAAAGACCGCAAAATAAATTTTTTGAAATATCTTCCCAGTAGAGTTCTGCTTTACATTCTACTATTAAGAAGTACTTAGGTGAGATTTGGAAGACACTGATTGCAAACTAACCCCAGATAACAATATCTGCCACAGACTCTTCACGTCTCATTCTCATTCTCTGGATTTAGAAATGTAGACAGCTTGGGGTTCATCAGTAGTCTCCTGTAGATTTGTGATTTGAGGTAATATTCTTGATTGACTTGTTTATACAGTAATTGCAACACTTCTCTGTAAGCACTTCTCTCCCTTCTGCTAGAAATAGGTAGTTATATTTTGTTTTCCTTATTGTGTTTATTTATAATTTTTAGGTATATCTCATACAAATGTATTATGTACAGTGAAGTACTGGAGTACTTTAAAAAATGCTTTCTTTCTTTATTTTTCTGAGTGCTTGTTTTTAGACAATTGCCAGCATCCCACTGGATATGTGTTCATAAAATACTGTTCTGAAATTTGCTTGCTCTCAATTTGATTTTTATGTTCAGTGTTCCATCTGAGTTACACTTGGGTGGTAAAATCATAACTTTATTAGTATATTTAAAATATTATTAATGCATTAACCAGAAAATCCTATACCAAACTATTTCATAATCAGTTAAAAATTACCACTTAATCTTCAATGCTTATACAGGGTTATATCCACATGAAAATATTGCTAGTTTTTTTTAAATTTTATTTCAGAAATTCAATTTTTACTCACATTTATAGAGAAATAGTTTTATATTTCATTAGGCTTATTAAATTTTAATGACCTGAATAATAACATTGATATGCTCTTACCATTGTTTAAAAAAATAAATTATTGATCAAATAAATTTTTTTCAGATATAATAACAATTATTGGCAGTTTTTTGAGGGGATTTTAATAAAGCCTCTTTGGAAACTGCATTTTTTTCAATCCCCCAAATATCTTAAAATCACGAAACCATAGTTAAAAGTTTTTTTTTTTAAGTGTGTATAATTCCTACACAGAAAAGATATAGGCCTGTCAAGCTTTAAACAAAACTGTGATAATAATTAATTATAGGAACCATTTCTATTGGATATAAGTCTGATTCTCACAGTAAATTTATATTTCACAGCTATAGAAATCTAGTTATAAGTGATTCATATCCTTTGTGCACATTGTAGAATGTTTCTCAAGGTCATACTTAGGTGGAATTTATTGATTTGTTATTTAAAAGTTAAGTAAGTGGTCAGTCTAGTTTTTCCAAACATCAAACTTGAAAATAAGGCAATGTTTACAGTTAAGTAGATTCAGATATGTCTTAAATATTACAATAGCTACTTAATGTAGCTTCAAAACCAGCATCACTGATATTTCTGCTCTCTGTGGTACAAAGAAATGAATATCCATCAAAGTTTTCTGAAAAATCCAATTATATATAAGTTGCGATAATGACATGCCCGATAAACAACTGACTAAAGTCAACCATCTAAAATATTCTCAATTTTTCCTGACATTGTACATACAATTTCTAAATCCTACTGCTTCCATAAAGGTTCTTCTAAAAAGTACACTTTTTTTCCTTGTCAAAACAAATTGCAAGAATTTTACCTTAGAGTAAGAAACATTTATCAGAGTTGTTTAGCTCTCCAAAGCCTAACACAGTGCATTATCAAGCAGCTGTTAGTTTCCAAAGATAGTATTGAAACACTCATATTAGAATGTGCTGTTAAAGATGCCTTTTTCCTGTTCACCCTCATTGTGGCTTATGGACATCACATCAATGCAATGAAGGTCTTGTTGCGAAAGACTCCGTAGTTCTCTTTTGGTGATAGCTGATAACAGAGATTATGTAAAAGTAATTTTTTTTTCATGCAGCATGTGAGTTTCTTTTAAAAATGATTTCCTGGCCACCTGACACCACCTTTATCTTTGACTCTAGATCTTACTCTGGGGGTTTAGTACTGAGGCTTCCACATCGTAGTGGGCATCCTTAGACTTGAAATTTCTCATTTGTAAGATTTTGAAAAGATAAATCAATGAAGCTTTATATTTGATTGAATGCAGTCAAGGTGAAGGAAAGGGAGAATTTAAGAATAGTACCCAATTTTCCGGTTTGAGAAACCGGATGTATTTTGATATCATTTACCGAAAGGGTTACTGGTAGATGATAATCAGAGGTAAGTATATCTGGGGGTAAAGGGAAGTGAGAGGAAAGCCCAGAATATACCAGTTCTCAGCTTTTGAAAACTCTGAGTTTATCATAATAATGAGATATCGAATTGGACAACTGACATAAGGATTTAAAAGATAATAGCCCAGGGCTATGTGTTTAAATTCCATTATATCTGCCTTTGATGAAATACAACATTCTTCCAGATAGCGTGAGATGGAGTGAAAAAATGCAGCTATATTTTCTTCCTAAATATGCTTACAATCATTTTATGTTTACTTCAAGGGTGGACTTATATAAACACATATAGGAAATAGGGCATCAATAATTGGTTGACTAAAGAGAAAATAATCTCAATCCTAATTCCTGCCAGCCTCCTAGTATAGAAGCTAAAAATGCCAGCTATTTGTCAACTCAGCCATCCTTGTAGCCAAACATAGACATTTGACTGAATTCTGGTGAAGAATTAGGGGACTTCTAAAACAAAATTTCACCATCAGTCCTTAATAAATGGGACAAATAGGATAACAGGAACTGAAAAGCTTTTCCCCCAATTTCTGCCATCCATGACCTTGACTTCAACATTAGAAAATGTAATAGTCACATTATGTACATGTGGGTAAAAATAGAAAAATGAAAAATCAACACAGTAAGGTGAGTGGAACAAAAGTCACCATCAGCAGCAGGAGCATCAAGTTAAATTCTCTATTATATCACTAAATTCTGGACTGTGTAAATCTGACCCTCTTAAGAACATAAATGCATTTAAACCGATGCTAGTTTGTTTCCCTGATATTTATAGCTGAAGAAATTCCTAATGTAAACAGAATTGAACTGGTAATGTAAATACCTTGTGATGAAATCAATTTTATATTAGAATTGTACTTATATTTATTTTTTAAATTTTATTATTATTTTCAAGTATACATTACATTGGTTAGACATTTATATAGTTTATAAACAATCTCCAACTGCTCTTCCCTCTGGCTCTATATCTCATGATTACATTAATGTTAACTGCATTCCCTATGCCATGCTCCCCATTAGCACGAGCATCTATCAACTTCTTTAACCCTTCACCCCTGTCTCCCAGTCTCCTAACCTCCATCCCCTCTGGCCATCACCAGATTGTCCTCTATATTTGTGAGTCTGTTTCTGATTAGTTTGTTCTTTTCTTTCCTTAGATTCCACATATAAGTAAAATCATATGGAATTTACCTTTTTCTGTCTGACATTTCACTCAGCATAACAGCACCATTGTATATATTTTAATTAAATAAAATTCTATAGCAAGACTCTATCAATTTTAGATTACATACAGCATTGCCAAAATATATTCTTTATAATACTATTTTATAATCCTTTTATTTAGCATATAATTTGATGTTATAAAATATTTGTATGTCATGTTTATATGTTTAATGTGGTTATAAAATACTTGCTGTCGACAGTAATTATTATTAGATCTATGATTCATTTACATAATTATTGTACAATCAAAGTAAATAATGAATTCCTTGTTTAATAAATTAAAGCTTATCTAAGAATACGTAAGAATATTGTGGTAGATAAAATTGTAAAAAAATTCAAAATTTATAACTTTGTATTTGTTTGATTTCCTATTTAAAAATAAATATTTTACTAGCTTAAGATGGTTCGGGGAGTTTATGTACTCATAAATGATCCTTCCCTACCACAGGTAAATGATAAAATCTATAAAGAAAGTACCATGAATGTATAACTGTACTCAAATACAAGGTACCCATATATTTATTGATTTATCTAATTTATTTTTTGACCAGAAATTGAGCTATGGTAAAGCTATGGACTTGTTCTCTTGCAGAACTGGAACTTGCAACAGAAGTAGGCCCTGTGGAGCTCTGCATGTGATTGACCACTGTTTCAACCTAGGGTTGGTCTCATCTCAATGGGCCACGCAGGGCTGGGACATCCCGCTCTACTCTCTCTTGAAAACTCTCCTGGCAAAAAATAAAACTCGGAAAAACCTTTGGCAAATTTTTAAATCTCTACAGTCTTTATAAAATAAAGAATAATGAACGTTGAGGGCCATGCCAACCTCATAACTCAAGAGCTGAGTTCACCAGCCAGTTGTTTCCGTAATAAGATCTGCAGCATCCCAACCTTCACCACACCACCACAAAGCAACAACTTCTGTCATCACAGAAAGGAAAGAGAGAGAGAGAGAGGAAGGGAGGAGAGAAACAGAGACAGAGACTGAGACAGAGAGGAAGGAGGAGATGGAGGAAAGGGCTCTTATGCAAAATAAGACTAAAATCCCAAAACGTATTAAGAATTTATAAGCTAAGATATATATGCAGGGACATTTTTAAAACTACCTATTGATAACAATTTAAATAATCTTCTGAAGACTTTAGAATACATTTATTTAGGATATTTAAGATGTTAAAATTATAAAACAAAACATAAATATGAATTAGGAGAGCTTATGAAAAGATTTTGTAAAAACATTTAAAAATTTTAGTTATTAAAATTTAAAATATCAGATGTAAACTGTACAAATTCTAAAATATACAAGAAGATTGATTGTATATTTTTTCCTGTCAAATATACATCAAATGCAGTGTAGATAGAAGAAAAAAATGTAATATTTAAAAAAGAAAATATGAACAATAAACATAAAAATATTAAATCTAAAAACCTCATTGCCAAAATCTGGATTAAAATTTGTGATATGTTTATATAATCTTATTAACATTACATTATTCATATATATTTTTTGTAAGATAAATTTTGGTCATATCAAAATTTAATAAGTGAAATGTACATTTTAATAAGTGAAAACATTGTGTCATTTTTTTAGCTATATTAAATTCGGGGTTTTTTGGCTGTTAAGTTTTAAATAATCAATTTTTAGTTTTAAAGAACTTTTAAATTATGTTTCTGTGATTATAACAGAAATGGTGAAAAATAAATTTTTTTCTTTGAATCTTGTTTTTTAATTTATTGGGATGACACTGGTTAATAAAAACAAATAGTATTGGAGAATCATCTAATATTTTTTACAATAAATTCTAAAACTTGGGTCAAAACCAAAATTAAATTCAATGTTTTTAATTGAGAATAAATTTCTGAAACTGAGTCAAATTGCATAATTCAATTTAATAAATATATCCATACCAGTCTCCCAAAAGTCTGCTGTTTTGAGGTTTATATCAAATTATACATCTAAATAATTTAAGATATTGTGTGATATGTAATAAGTGAATCATCATTTCCAATTAAAATGATTAGTGATAGTACTATGTTATCCTATAATTTAGAAATGCAGAAAATTGCCTCCTAACTTAGGTTATTATTCCCTGAATATCTGGAAGTTAGCACTTATATGGGCAGCAAAAAGCCTAAATAAAAATGAAAGTTTACTATTAAAATAAAACATTAAAACAATACTAGTTTCTGCTCTAGTGTGCCTCATCTTTTCTCAATTTAATAAACTAACATCTTCCCTTCGCAGGTTAAAAACCTTTTTGTTCTTTTCAAACATCAGGTGAATAATATTAAAAAGTATGACTGCAAGTCAGACAAAGACCTGAGAAATCAAGAATTCAACTGAATTGTATTCTAATCCCCGTTAAGAGTTCAGCAGTCCTAAAATATGTGTGAAGAAAAAAAGCATAAAAATATTTAGATGTACTGACTTTTAAAAATTTTTTAATGTAGTAAGACTTAAAGAAACAAATTGTAAAGAGTGATCAAACTTGATGGGAGTTTGCAGAATTCCATGCATAGCCTGAGGAGTTAATGAATGTGTAGAGCTTGAATCCAAGGACATATACCATATGAAATGCCCATTTTAAATCTATGAAATCATTGATTTTAAATAATGATCAACATGTCTCACAGTCACCGAAAAAATCAGGTTATAATCTAAGTTAAAATCTTTGGTGATGATCTTCCAGCTCCCACCAAGATGATATGTCTCTTTTCCTTAAGGTCTTTCCCCTTACAACCAAAATTCACCTAGACATAACAAAAACAAACAAACAAACAAACAAACAAACAAATAAATAAATAAAACAAGCATTGGAAGTCTCCTAAAAGGTGAAAAGATGAAGAGGGACTACCTAGGGACCTCATGTCTTAAGGAATGACATACTGATAGATCTGTGGACATCTTTATTATCTCTAATATATATATATATATATATATATATATATATATATATATATATATATATATATATAATATCATATGGGCCTCTATAAAGGCCTCCAAATCAAAACTGTCAACAAGCACAGATATAAGTTCTCAGCAAAAAACAGCTATCCTAGTCAAAGGATAAGGAAGTGAGTAGCCTAATGGGACATAAAATCTTCATGGCAATAACTACCTTACTCCAGCCAAATGTCAGTGGAGGCATTTTCTTCCTCTTAGGGTTTTAAATGGGTCCATGTAAACTGCTGAATTTTCACCTCACAACCAGCCCCCATCCCATAGATTCAGGTAGTATTCCCTGATTCTATGACTGGGTGGCATTGACAGGACCCAGTGGCAAGCTGATCTCTCATACTGATCAAATCATGTAGTGTTCTGATTCTCAAGCCTGGCATACTCAGGGCTAGCAGCAAAAAGATTCAACAATGCGGTGCCAGCTGGGGTTAGCTAGCACTTCACAGTTCCTCCACCCCTTATATCAGCAGAGCGAGAAGCTGGACCTCTACAACCACTTGTGAAGTTTCAGCAAATATGGGCCATTAACTTAAACCTGGTAATTTCAATTTAAAGTTTAAATTTATAAAAGTACAAGTATGTTTAAGTTATCATCCTACTAAGCTCATATAAAGGATTGGAAATCAATCCCTGTATTTATAAACTTAAATTATTTGACATAACAAAATTTTTAGGTGCTTAGAAGTTCTATCAGCCCAATCACTGAAATCCTTCTACAGTAAACCACTATTAAAATGACAAAGCAGTTTTAAAATGCTTGAAAATATTTACCTAAGTTTGAAAGTGGGATTAATTATTAATCAAAGATCCTTAAAACTGGTCATTCAAATTTGCCAGTACAGAATAAGCAACAAACTTAAAAGAGTAAGGAGGAACTAAATGTTCATATTTATATGTAAACTATTAACTTTTACAATTGAGTCAAAATATGAGCAGTTTCAATTTAACTCAAAGTCAACCAATTCTGACACTGTAGGAAGTTATGTCAAGTGATTCTTCCCCAACTACACTCTCTCTGTTGGCAGACAGTATACTCTTTGAGAGGCAGGATTTATTTCCAGATTACATCTGAGTAGTCTAATAGGCCCAGAAATTCATCTCCTTAGTTTTAATAAGTGGAGGAAGAGAACGACAAGTACATGTGCATATCCTTCAATGTTATCCTTCAAATTCTATCTAACATTTGCCAATCTCCTCCATGGGGGATGAAATTTCCTATGTCTATCTGTGCATAATAATATTTTTGTTGATAAGAAAATATTGGTAGCTACAATTTATTGAGCCAGGCTTCAAATATCCCTATACATTTATTCTATCTATTAATATCAAAAACAATCATGCATGATATATATTAAGAGAACTCTTTTATTGATAAGTAAGGAGATGCTCAGAGTACATAAATTGTCAAGTTCACATTTCTGTTACTGGTGAAGCTAAGTTCCAAACCCAAGTTTCTTTCACTTCTAAAATCTCCATCCTTATTTACTACATAGCATCCAACCATCATCCTCCTAAGTCATACAATCTACAAACATATGTTCTTCAGTTATTGGCAATTCCCAGTTATATAGCAAATATTCAATCTTTTCTTTCAATTCTATTTCAATGAATAACTACTCATTCTATTTTAAAACTTCTGAAAAAAAAAGACTTTTCCTCCCTTAGATACAAGGATGACAATCAAAATACCTTCTTTAAACAATTACCTTCATCTCAAGAGCAAATAAATCTCCATTATTCCTTTCATCAGTCCAGGATCCATTTGGATTTTGCTCTTAAAGAGTTAAAATAGGAATGAAGTCACCATAATCATGTTAGGGCCATCTTCTCTGAAAATTGGTTCAAGAACATCTATCATTTATAGACAATGACTCTTGAAGGGCAAACAGGCTATGTCCAAGAACTTTTAACCCAGAACTAGACATTATAAAGTAAACCATTAAAGGCAAACAAGTAGATGAATCAGAATTCTGTTTTCTTATAAAAGAAATTTAGATTCAATTAAGCATTGTGCATGAACATGAAGTTCTTTTGTATTGGCCTGGAAATTTTTTTGAAATTAATTTAAAAAAAAAACCAAGATGTTATGACAAAGAAGTTAGTAAAACCTAGGTTACAGATTTTTTCAAAGTAAAAACAACATAAAAAAAAACAAATCTTGTAATTTAAAAACAAGTTTAATGACGAAAAAGCTACAAAATTGGATCAGAATTATTACAATTCTTTTCTAATTCTTAAGAAATAATATTTTAAAAAATTATCTAAAAACAACTAAAATCAATAAATAATAAAACAAAGAACCCAACTGTATGGTTAAAAACAAATGAAACTCCATAAAAAATGTTTTATTTATTCATAACAATGATGTTCCTATTCAACTTACATTGATTTACAAGTCAAAAATCATATTTTCTACAAATTTAAATTTAAGTTATATATTTTACTACATACATCAGAAATCAATTGTAAAATAATTTATATCATAAGCTATATTAATGAATAAAAACAAAACAACTTAATTTGATCTTCATAAAACTAGTATATACCTCCTTCAAGAGGCAAGGTCATTCTTACCATTATTTCTGTACCCAAAATATGGTTTTTTAGACTTTGAAATCCTTTTTTTTTCTAGGAAGCAAAAAGTAAATAGAAAATATTTCTCATAGTAATCTTTTTATTTTTTGAACTAGCTGCTTCATTATGAAGTTACTTTTTTCACTTATAAAGAGGAGAGTTGGAATGTGAAAGAGAAGAAAGTTCGAAAATGTAAAATATGGCTCATCCATCTCTTCCATAATTGAAATTAAGAATATGTATGTAAAAGTAATTAACTAGCCTTATAATACTGTCCATGCTCAGATAATTACTGGAATAGTTGCATAATAGAGGACAACTTCACAAAGAACATTACAGAAACTAAATTCCTATTGGCAATGCAACATGAAAGACCTTCTATTTAAAGCTGATCTTTGACTAATGAGAGGGTGAACAATAATGCTAGTACTGAAATTAAGGAAACTTCCACTTAAACAATACAGATGAACTATACCACATAATTACATTTTCCTTTCTCACAGAACTTATGAAAAAGTAAGAGAATACTTGTGTCACAAAAAAAAAAATCAGGTCTCTATGAAATTGAAATAATATAAAAATAAGAGAAATATTTTAGAAAATAAATGTGATTTAAAAATTCAAAAATTCAACATGAGGACTATAAGGCAAAATAGAAAGCACACAGAGGGGAGAAGAGATGATAAATAATATAAAATATAAAAAGAAATGTAAAGAAATTAAATAATTAATTTAGTGGGTCCAATATTCATGAAAAGATTATAGTAAAATGAAAAGAGGAGAGAGAGTATGGAATTAATGATTTTTATTTGAAGAATTAAAATTTCTCAGAATAAAAATGATATTTTTTCAAGACTGAAAAGTCCAAGTATTCTATTGCAATAAAAAGGCAAGTAAGCGTGCGTACACACACACACACACACACACACACACACACACACACACATATGAATTCATATGCACATCAAGGTACATCACTGAGAATTTCAGTATACCATAGATAATGGGTAGATACTAACCTCTTTCAGAGGTAAAGAGAGAATCCTATGATATCAGACTTCTCAGCAATAGCAATTGATCTTAAGTAAATAGTAAATCAAGCCTTCACATTTCTGATAATACATTTTTATTTTCAATTTACATATTGCCAAGCTGTGAAAGCAGAATCATGTACCTTTCTTTCCTTTTCTTTTCTACTAGTGGAAGATAGGTACTGGTAAACTAACACAGGAATAGAAAGAAATGGTATATATTAAACATGTGATGGAGAAGAGATTTTACAGCATTAGAATTATGTGCCATGTCTAGACAGCAATCAATACAGAATTAAGAAAAGCAGTGAAGGGCTGGATGCGTGGGAAGTTGCCAGGAAAAATAAAATAGAAGTAAGAGATTTTCTCAGTGTTTTAAGATTGGAAAAGTTAACATTAGGTATTTGGTAGATCTATTGAACGTTTGAGAAATTAATAAAATGTAAAAATTATGAAGGTAATCATGTAATACTCATAAAATTAAGAATTTAATGTACAAAGGACACAAATTTATTTTATCATTTTGTGTTCAGAATGAAACATAATGTCCACTAATTTAACCAAATAATGTGTTATATTACTCTTAGGAAGATGGGTATAGAAGGAAACAAAGTGAAAGTAAAGTAGTAAAAAGCTTCAAATTCCATAGAATAAAATTTATAAATACTGTAATAAAAGCATATTATACCACATTATGTAGCCATAGATATAAAAATAAATATCTAGATTAAAATTGTTAAAAGACAGTATTTCTTAGGAGTTATGTGAGCCAGACAAGAGACTGGTGTTGTTATTATTATTGTTATAATTATTATATTATTACTACTACTACAAAATTGCAGAATGATTTTATCTATTTTAATCTATGTGAACATATTAATTGTATAAATATTCTTAAAAATTTTTTTAGAAATAAAACAAGGATCCTAATATAAGATACAGCATCTGTGATGAAACTTACTTGGTGAAAGAATAATTTGACACTTTTTATAATGAATTATATGTGATTATTCTCCATTCCCTTAAGCTAATTCCATACTTTTAAAATAACCTTGTGGCTGACTTAATTTCTGAGTTAAAATGAAAACAAAAAAAAAACAATATCTCCATGCACTGTGAAAGATAATTATTACAATAACTACAAGCTCCTCCTTTTTCCCTTCCTAGTGGTTATGCCAGCCAAAAGGGTGAGGGGTGGAATGAAGGGGAAAAAAAAGTAGTAAAGATAAAAAAGAACAGCATAGACTTTCAAAATAGAAAGCTATTTAAAAATATTATTTATGTGTTAAATAATAATGAAACAATAGGGCCAGCAACAATTCCTTGCTTATCCCACCACAAAAGATTGTTTATATATGCCTAATTTTCCTGAGGTTTTGGTCCTAAGGAGACCAGTTCATTTCAATTGATTTCTACCTTTCATGTATTAATCATCTCCTTTCTACCTGACAAAAGTATATAAATAGAGTAGAGTTGTATAAGTTATCATTATATTCTAGTAATGTGCCATCTCTTTATCTCTTTACCTCTTTTTTTTACTCCCCAAGTTTACTTTTATCTAACAGTAATATTTTAACATTATACTTCCTTCTCTCTTCATTTTTAGAGCACGATATGGTTTAAAACTTTAAATGAAAAAGTTGGAATTAGTTCCATCTGTTGCTTAAGTACTTTTATCCCACTGGATAAAAAGGCCCAATCTAGCATGGAACTTTATCCATAGATAAAGTTTAGTCAGATTGTCTTAAACATGCTCTGTACACGTGGAGGATGAGAAAAGCATGAATTGTTTACAGGGAGTTTCAATACTATTAATAACGTTCATTGTCCTATATTTAAACAGCTAGTTGAGAAGTTTTGAGTTATTTTTTAATCTGTATCTATCTATACTTTTCTATCAAACAATTTATATAATTTCAAAGAGTTAAAAAAAAAGTGTAAGTAAAACCATGTAGCAAGTGTGTGTTTATAATTATTGAGAGAAGCAAGCATAAATGAGTATAGGCCATTGAGTATGACTGACTACACTATAAGTATGCAAAGAGAGAGAAGTAGTACGTTGTAGATTAGACCATAGACTAGAGCTGAAAAAAAAATAGTTTTGAAAGCAAAAGGTGAGCCACTGAAAAATTGTAAGGAATGAAATGTTCTTACTGAAATTTCATTTTATTTTTGTGTCAAGACTGATAACCTTTGGTATTACAACTATAAGATGATTTTTGTCTTTCTAATGCACAGAAAAAGATAAAAGACAATACACTAAATAGATGTTAGACTTCTCTCATCAATAGGGTGCCTTCATATCTTAAATCTCATAACACAGCTTGAAATTGAGTTCCGTAGACACACCCAATTTATCAAATTAATCACAATCTTTTTACCAAATCCTACCACATGCAGCCCATTTATCTGGCTTGGATTAGTAATTTCTTCCTCAAATCCCACTAAAATTACAAACAGACTATAATCCAGACCATACAAAATTACAGCAAAATCTCTCTTCCCTCAATCATCCATTAATTTTCTACCCCAAATATCTCTCAGATAATACCTGTGTCCTCTATACTACATCCTGCTTCCATGGGCCACATATCAACTCTGGCATCCACTTCTTTAGAGAAGTCCCAGTATTTATTTGGATAACATGTTATCTTGATTACTGAAGTGCTTCCTATTTTTTCTCCCTGACTCTATATTTACCTATTTCAATAGCTGACACATTATCATCACCAGATTGCCAATAACAGACCCCTGACAATGTAATTATCATTATCATTATGATGATACTATCTACTATATAGGTAGACCCTGTGTGCCTTAATTAGTTTTGCTGTTTTTTTAATATATATTTACTAATTTTTCATCTAAGCTTTGTGTTAGTTATGAGATCCATTTTAAAGACAGAATAAAAAATATATACATATTAGACCATATGTATATATAAATTATATATATAAATTTTGTATAACATATATATATTTCACAAAAATATACAGTATGTCTAAGGGTTAACATTAAAAAATAAATAATAATTAAAATGTTTCCAATAGAGATTCAAAGCAATTTTTTTCTCTTTCAGTAATATAAGGTGAAGTATGTGGCACAGTTGAAAGCATCAAAAAAACATTACTTCAATGGTTTTCAGACTTTTTTTGAGATTATTGTACTTGCCTAAAGGACAATTTCCTCCATCTTTAATTTTTTTAACCTTTGAAGCTATCACTTGGTGCCAAGGTAAGTAATCTATCAATTTAGGTGTGATGAGGACAAGGTGACACGATAAAATAATGTTTAATTATAATGGACTTTTTCTTCTCCTTTCTTCTCCCCACACCATGTTTTAAAACATCAATGGGTTTTGACCATAATTAAGATGACATCAATTAAAGCAAATGCTCTTTAGGCAATAAAGGATTTTATTTTTTAATCTAGTATAGCAGGATGAACTTTAAAGCAATTCAGACTTTGTTCAAGCCCAGATTCTGACAATTATCAGCTGTGTGACCATAATCAAGTGACTTTATATTTCTGATGTTCACTTTGCTCATTTGCTAAACTGGATATTACACTTAAGAAATTGCAAGGATTGAATGGAAGCATAGTGCCTAATGCTTGGTTATCTTAAGAAGTCATGCAAGGATTTAGTCCCATTAAGGTTAAATATAAAGACCATATGCTCTCTGGGTTGGATTCATAGTTACACAAATGTCATTGAAAATCAATTCTTCACTAAAGAAAAAAAGCAAAAGCTTGCATAAAGTTTTCTCTTTAAAAAAAAAAACGAGTCTCTTTGATATAGAAAATATTTTTAAATAATCCAATAAAGAAATTTGGCAAAGTACCTAAATAGACATTTTTTAAAAGAAGATATTCAAATAGTCAAAAGAAACATGAAAAGGTGCTCAACATCACTAATTATCAGGAAAATGCAAATTGAAACCACAATGTGGTATCATCTAACACCTGTTAGAATGGCCATTATCAAAAACACACTAGATAACAAGTGAGATGTAGAGAAAGGAAACCCTTGCACACTGGTTAAGTATAAATTAGTGCAGCCACTATGAAAAATAGTAGGGAGGTTCCTCAAAACATATAAAATGGAACAATCACAGGATCTAGCACTTCCACTTCTTGGTATGTATCCAGAGAAAATGAAATCATTGTGTCAGAGATATAGGTACTCCCCTATTCATAGTGTGGCATTATTTACAATAGTCAAGACATGGAAACAATCTAAGTATCGATCAATAGATGAATGTTTAAAGAAAATGTGATACACACACAATGGAATATTATTCCTCCATAAAAAGGAAATCCTGCTATTTGTGATAACACGAATGAAACTTGAGGGCATTATGTTAAGTGAAATAAGTCAAACAAAAATATATATACCTTACCATCTAACTTATATGTGAATTTTTATTAAAAAATGAACTTACAGAGGAAAAAAAATTGGTTGTTGCTAGAAGCAAGGATTGAGGAAGTGGTTAAAATTGTTGATGATTAAAAGATAAAATTGCAGTTATAAGATAAAGTATTTAATGTACAGAATGGTAACTAAAGTTAACAACACCATATTACATATTTTAAAGTTGCTAAGGGAGTAACAGATCTTGAAAGTATTCACCACAAGGAATGAAAACTAACTATAAGAGATAATGATGTTAACTAAACTCAGAATTGTAATTATTTCACAATAAATACATATATCAAACTATTATGTTGTATAGCTTAAACTTATACAATGCTATATGCCAATTATATCTCAGTAAAACTGAAAAAATAAAATATTTTAAAAAAGAAAACATGACTTCATCAAAGGATTAGATCAATTCTGCCAAAATGTTTTATTTTCTCTGAGTTGAAATTACTGAGTGGATGTAATTTTTTATACCTCTCCTAATGTTCAATTAAGATGCATTATTAGATCAAATACAAATACAGAGGTATTAAAGAGACATGTTACTTTTAAAATGTTTCTGGGTCTTGCTGACTTTTTTTTTTTTAAGAAAGCAAGTATAAACGATACAAACAGGAAGAAAAACTTCTTTGGTAACTCAGACCATTACTTCATTGATGAGAATGTCACCACAGTCAAGACAGTTATGCTTTTTCAGTTGCAGAATGATGTTTTCTCATATAATGCCTTTTAAATTGTCAAGATCCATGTTGCATTTTGGAAATATTACCATTGATTAAAAAAAGAGAAGGTTCAAATCAGAATAATGCAGAGGTGAAACATCTGATTTGTTTCTAATGAAATTTTATTCATCATATATCATTTAAAGTAGAGTTTTTGGTAAATTTGTAATAATAATTTTATCTTAAAATTATATTCTAACTTCATAGTTATTTAAATCTGTAATTATTAGTGAATGAGTGTGCTCAGTAGTGGGAAATTTAATTACTCACTGACAACACTGATTGTCATGTATCTATAATTATTCATAAAAATCTTTCTATAAACAATAGTTTAAAATATTAAAGATTAATAAATATTTCAAAGTGGTGAAGTCTTTTCACCATACCTGAGATCATTTTAGAGAAAACAGAAACTTTCATTAGACTCTTAGTAGCAGAGATGACTAGTTACCTATCTAACCTCAAGTATTTCCTTCCTCTTTTCTAACAGAAACCCTATATTACTGAGGACAAATCTAGTTAATAAATAAGTTTTATAACATCCCTCATAGTTGGCACAGGCCATGTGACTAGATGACTAAATCCAATTCAATGTTATAGCATGGACTTTCACGAAAGTTATAGAAATAGAGATTAATACTGCCATTTTTCTGTTCCTACATTTGTTATACTTTATGTCTAATAAGTCCACATGATGGCAGGAATACCATGACACCAAAATTCTGAAATTATTCCAAGAAAAAATGTTAGATAGTATTATATAGAGGTCAAATAGAAAAAAAAAAGCCTAAGTATTAATATCCTTAATAGCTCTGGACTGCCACTATCCAACTTAAGATAAAATAAATCTTTATGTGGTTATGACACTGAAATTTGAAGTTTTCAAATTAAGAAAATCTAATCCTAATATATGTATTCAGGTGATGTTCAAACTGAGAAATCAGATAAGTCCCTTTATGTGAATGCATAAACTGATCCTCTTCAAAATATACATTTAAAATAAAATATATTTTAATAATATTGCATAAAGTGCTAAATATAAGAAAAGGGAAGAAAAGACCACAATCAAAATGCTATATAAAATTGCTGGTTTCCAGGAATAGTGAGCTAGGTTAATTAGGGGGTGGGGGGAGCCCTCTAATGAAAATATAAAAATGCTTAGTAGAGCATTCTTAAAATGTTTTTTAAGTATATTAAGATGAAAAGATATTAGGAGAATATTTAGGCACTAATGAAAGGAAAAATGACACAGAGAGTTAAATGAAGCATTTACTGTACTTGTTTTGAGTACATTTGCCATTCCTGGCAACTTAAAATTCATTTTGATAGGCTCATCAATGCAAGGGGATTAGAATTAAAAAGTATAGGGCCTTTGAAGGTACAGAAATATAAAAAAGCTCTTTCCTTCAAAAGTGAGATGAGAATATAAAGTGCTAAAAATTCAGAGATAGAGAAGATGCAAAACAGCTGCTTTGATGAATTTTAACCTTATTTCACATGGCAGGATGGCACAGATTACCTCAACACATGGCAGGATGGCACAGATTACCTCAAAATTTGAAGAGATTCAAGTAATTCTAATTTTTTAAGAAGGTCAAGAGCAAATATCTCTGAATAAAACTACATACATGTAGGTTTCATATTATTTCTAAAAACAGTATTTCAAGTATAATAACTATTGCATTGTCAAAGATAACCTGACAAATAAGGATATTAGTTAATATGAAAAGGAAGCATCACAAAACAAGTGACTGACCTATAAAAGCTTCTGATATTATTCAACATAGATTATAAAACAATTAAACTTACTATGCTTTAAGAAAAGACCAAAGTTTAACAAATAGGAAACTATCAATACACAAAATATGTGTACTATCATCTCTAGAAATAAAACACATTATATATATATATATATATATATATATATATATATATATATATATATAGAGAGAGAGAGAGAGAGAGAGAGAGTATATGTTTAGCAACACACTAGATACAGCTTAAGAGAGTATTACCAAAACAGAAGATAACTATCACCTGGAATGTAGTAAGGAGAAACTAGATGAAAGATAAAAAGCAAGGACAAGAGCTATAAAAGGTAGAATAAATATACTATTATAAATTAAACTCTAAGATGAAACTGAAGATATTAATAAATGAGCAGCAATATTTGGAGCTATACTAGCTGATATTTTTAAATGATTACAGACACCAATTCCAATTAATATAAAACTGGGTAACTATAAAATAGAATAAAACTGCAGAAAACCAAGGTATAAGAGGAAATGTAAAAGTACTCAGATGTGGTAGAAAAGGCAGATTATATTTTAAAAACTTGCAATTATGTGTATAGATAAATAATATAACAACAGTAACAATGACAATAGAGTGTAGAATGATACTAATTTCAAAAGGAAACTGGCTGCAAATCTGGAATGCTATATCCAGAGAAATATCTTTAAAAATAGACATATTCAGACCAAATAAGAGTAATAAGAATGATTATGAAAGGAAGAAGAAAGGCAAAAGGGAAGAAAGAAGAGGGGAAAGAGATGGAAAGAAGAGAAAGGAGGAGGAGAGGAAAAGGAAGAGGAAGAAGAGAAGAAAACAAAACTGAGTTCACCATGAATATACACTTATTAACATAGTTAAAGTACTTCAGGCAGAATTAAAATCATCTCAAATGTAAGGTCTAAGAAGCAAAGACTAGAAGAACAATAAACTATAGAGCATAATAAACTATAAAGTAACACTCATTGAATAATAATAGAATGTATACTTTATTTAGGCTGGGGAACTCATTAAACTGTACCCGGTAATTATATTAAATTATTTATTGACAAGATAAGAATTGTCAAACTTAAAATACAATTATGATCCATTATAAAAGATGCATTATAAAAATATAATAATAAATAAAATAAAATATATAGGTTGCAAATTCAAACAAAAACAAAAATTTTGAGAAATCTATATTAATAAAAGTCAAGATTAGTAGAAATTGTTGCTTCATCGTGGAAAGACAGAGAAAAAGATATCTGGTATCTGTCCCCCTTGAGTATCTACTCATAAAAGATAAAAAGTGAAATACACTGATTTACTACAATTACATATGACATTTCAAACCCCGACAAACACAGGTCTTATTATCACCACCACTGCTTTGCAAATTTTGTACATGTACATGTGAATTACCTAGGGAATGTTGATATGATGTAGATGTAGTGTGCTGGTGTGCTGATGTGCTGGCTTTCTAAAGAAAAAAAGGTGTGTGTGTGTGTGTGTGTGTGTGTGTGTGTGTGTGTGTGTGTGTGTGTGTACAGGTAAGTGTATTATAAATTATAAGCATAAGAAATAAAATAATTCATATTCTTTATTGCAAATTTCAATAGCTAACTATTTCTCACAAGAAGTCTTCTCTTAGAGTTTTGCTGATCTCTTGTAGTCTTAGCCAATCTAAAGTTGCAGTTCATCCATGACAAATGGAATTGCTATTCAATCTTCAAATTCCTTTCCCAGTGAAGTTATTGCCATTAAAACTGATATGTGATCTACTGTAAACCTCACACCATCACACAAATTATATTCGCTAAATTTAAATCTCAGCTTCAGTTCTAATTATGTAGAAATTTCACACATTTGTCAGTGATGTTTTGGACTTCTTTCTTGAACCAGATAATCCATTTTGTGCACTGAAAGACTATTGCTATTCACAATGTAGGCAACAGACACAATATACTTTTAGGCTTGATCTACATTATTAACATATCCCTCATCATTTATTTAAATCTATTCAAAAAACAAAATAAATCAAGCCCTGATGTGTAGTCTTTGCCTGTTTTCATGGTACAAATACTGTCACTTTGACTGATCGAGCTACCAATGTGATACCACTAAATGAGCAATTTGGAAGAGATGCATAATAGTTATAGTATTTCCACAACACAGAAAATCAGACATAACTTTAAGAACATAGATAATGGTAAATATAGTTAAATATTCAAAATTGATGAGCGTTGAGTACTTATTTCTGTTCTTAATATAATTTAACTTTAAGGTTTTAAAATTTAATTTGAATGTCTTATTGAATAATAGACTTGCAAAGTTCCTAAAAGCATACACAATGAATACTTAGCATCATTAGTGTTAACAATATAATATAAAATATGATAGCATTTGGAGTTGATTTTTGGAATTTTATTTTGACAATAGATTCTTTAAAGCTCTGCTTTCTACATTTATTTATCCCACATACAACTGAATATAAATTTTTCTAGGCTATCGAGTGTATTATGGTGAAAATAGGACATTTAATACATTAAACTATATGTTCTTGAATAGTATACAGTAACAATCTAAGGAAAACATATGAAGATACTGGAGCAATTCTACCATGTCCTCAGTGAGGGAAAAAATCCAAGATAAAACCTTTCAAAATCCTTTCAACCTTTTATTCAGATATAAAGGCAACAGATAAATATATTTTATATGACAACAATTAGAAAATATTGTTATAATGAGATTCTCCAGAAGAAACTGTTAGTGAACAAAATCCCATTGCCCAAAGATATATAAAGAAACTGTAGTAAAAAAAATGAGTAAGAAATATTTTTAAAAATTAACTGAAATCAGAAGTTGCATTCTACACTCACTTTCTCTTTAAAAAAAAAAAAGGCAGATACAAGAGAACAAAAAATTAACCAAAAGCAACAGGAGACAAGAAACAAAAAATATTTCATATTTGGCAAAAAACAAACAAACAAACAAAAAAGGGATGGTGAAAATAGAAAAACTGACAGCTAAAACTCAGAACTATAAAATGGAAAGAATTCCCAAAGCAATAAAAAGCATAGCATATATCAAAATATGAGGTACTTATCTCAAAATTAACGGGCATCTGCAGGCGTACAAAGTAAAATTCCTTGTTTTTACCTGAGGGAAATGAATGTTTTGGCTATAAAGACTACAGGATTCAGGATTCAATAGATAATATCTTCATCAAGCCACATTTCAGAAAGTGATCTGATTCCTAGATGTTAGTTGAGGTAATAAAAGATGTTTTGTTGTTGTTGTTGTTGTTGTTGTTGTTGTTGTTGTGAATGTCCCACATTTCTCTGAATGACTGAGGAGTTTTGAAGGTTAAATTAAACTCACATTCAAACCCCTTAGTCTTTAGAAAATTTCCTATATGACTCTGAATCTTCTGAATGGCTCTCAACTACGCTATTGATACCCACAAATAAACATTCTATAAATAACTCTCCTGGAAAAGGGAAGCTTTTCCCTATAAAAAGCTAATAACAAGCCAATAATATATGCAAATATTTAAGAGCAAAGACAATCAATAGAAAAAGCATTTCATGGGTCCTGAAAAATCATGGCCAAGTAATTCTCCAGAAATGTAAAAATAAACACACCTAAACACCTCACCCCACACATGCACACATACACACAGTTGCCTCGATGAGGCAAAAATATAAAGCAGAGTTACAACAATCCTTGTAAACAAAAGCCATGGCAAAGGCAGAGAAAATCAAATGTGAACTAGAAGGGCACCCAGAAGAAAAGGTAAATGATATAGTCATTACAATAATGAAAGTAAAATAAGTTGTACCAGGCAGAATAAACACTTCTCAAAACAGAAGAGGAGATACAGAAAATAAAAATAAATGAGCTAAAATGATATATAATAAAAAGTTAAAAAGGATTAGAAAGACAATAGTAATATGTAAAATGGCTAAAGAACCTCCAATATATGTACAATGGCAGGTCCAAAGAGGAAAACTAAAACAATCTAATGATAAAATTTAAACATAATTTAAATTACCCAAATTTAAATAAAAAGTACATTAGTACCTTTTAAAATAAAATAGTAGATTGTATCTCACAGTTTTTTTAAAAGTTCATTGATTTCACAAATAAAGAACTAATTCCCTGGGAAATCTGACAAAATAAATTTTCATTCAAAAAGATGGGCAAAAATGAGACTACCATCAAATTTTTCCACAGAAAAACTCCACAACAGAACACAATGGAAGAACATCTTCAAATATCCTTAAGAAAAGTATGACCAAATAATTTTATTCCTAGACACATTTTGGTCCAATAAAATTTTAATGCAAAGACAGTTTTGATCATGCAAAAAATCACTGGTTACACTTCAAGGTCTTTCTGAGGCAATCTAGCAGGAAATAAACTTAAATGAACCCCATATGGCCTACAAGGTCCCATTGATACTTCTATATCATCTCCCTGTCTTTCTCTCAGCCACTCACTCAGCTGTAGCCACACTGGACTCTATGCTAGTCTTTGAACATGCCAAGTACGCACCCGCACCACAGCCTTTGCAATTACAGTTCCTCTGTCTAGAATATTCTTCCTCCAAATACCCACATGACTTAGTCCCTCACCTCTTTCAATTCTCTTTAACTACACCTTTTCAAAGGTAATTTACTTGGCTACTTTTATTTTAAATTACACATTGTAACTCTACCTTCATCATTATGTACCCTTCTCCCTTTATTTTTCTATAGCTATTTTTTATTTTATTTTATATATTTATTACCATAATACTTACTACATTTTAACATGTTATATATTTTCTCATTTTTTTGTTCATTGAGTCTCTCCTCCTCACTAAAATGTAAGATCCCTGAGAGTTGGCTTTTTCTCTTTTTATTCATGAGATATTCCAACTCATACAACAGCATTATTTTGACATAGAACAATGCAACAAATATCTGTTGAACTAAAAGTTAGCTATAAAATTGAGAGTGAAAGATGCTCGTGAACATTGAATATTTTTTAAAAAGAGATTACTGAGAAAACTATGCTAAGTGGCTATCAGTGATGATCAGTTCTGTTATGATATATACAGAATACAAATAATATTATTGTTATGTACTGGTTGTGTCCCCCTTCAAATTCAAATGTCAAAGGTTCAATCCCAATGCTATTGCATTTGGAGTTGGGGCATTTGCCAAGGTAAGTGAGGATAAATGAGGTCATGGAGAGTGGGGCCCTGACACAATATAACTTGTGTCCTTATAAAAGAGTCACCAGAAATCTCTTTTCACACACACACAGGAGAGGCTCAGCCTGGACAGAGTAAGAAGGCACATTTCTACAAGGCAGGAAGAGAAACCTCACCAGAAACTGAATTTGATAGTACCTTTTTCATGGATTTGTACTCTCCAGAACTTTGGTAATATAAATTCTGTTACTTACGCCACCCAGTCTGTGGTATTTTGTTACAGCAGCCCTAACAGACTACACATCATCTATATAGTCTATAACGTTACAGGATGTCCAATGCTTGGAAGTAGGGAGGCAATATAAATGAGTAAAAGACGGAAGGAGATTTGACTTTGAGTAGTGAACACACAATGCAATATACAGATAATGTATTATAGAACTGCACACTTGAAATCTATACAACTCTACTAACCAATGTCACCTCAATACATTAAGTAAAAATAATAATCAATAAAAATAAATGACTAAAGGTAAAAATAGTATATTACTAAAATAGGTACTGGTGATTGGGTGGGGCTATAATGGACTAGTGATAAACAATATAACTTAATGGGAAAAATATACACAATTCAAGTTAAGCAAAACTTGCAACTGTATAAATTTAACATCAGATAGGTTAGGAAAAACTCTAAGTATTTATGGGAAATCCTTTGACATTTAAATGTGGGCATCTAATTCAGATTTTTTCTTTTAAGTACTGAAAGCCGAAAAATAGTTTCATGTGGGAAAATTCAGCTCACAAACATTTCTGAGGTTTTTATAATGATATGAATCAAGTTCAGTGCATTCAATGTAATCAAATATACCAGGTCTGAAAAGTAACTTTAATACAGAAGACCAATAATACATTTCACAAGAAAAGATCAAATAAATTGTACTTAAGTTTCAACACCACTCCTGTTTTGAATGTTACATCACAACATGAGACAATGAAAGAAAAAACTAATTCTACTTTTTCTCTTTATTCTTGTGCTCCTTTATGTCCTATTTTTCAGAATTTAGATCAAGACACAAAAGGAAAACCAACTAAAGCAAATGAAAATATTTATGAATTTCCTTTTTATTAAAAATTAGGTGATGTTTTAATTAATACATTTTACAAATATATATATTTACATTCATTTTATATTATTATTGATTATCCTGGGGATATGGGTGAAGTTGTAAGTGGAAAGAACTAAAGAGCCATAGAGATATCATAATGTAGAGTTTTAAGGAAAAGATGTTATAAAGGTATTAGTTCTTTGCAGGTTACTTATTCAAGCTTTTAAAATTGGGTACATTTTTAAGTGCTATGCAAATATTTAAAATTCTACCAAATACTTATATACCACATTTTTATTGATGTGCAGCCTATATATGTTCACAAACCCTAAATATACAGCATCAGTAATGTTCACAAAATTAATATAACAATGAATCTTGCACCCAGATTAAGAAACATAACATTAGCAGACCTACAGTAGCAGCCCTTGTTTCAGTCATTACCCCAGAGGGACTTCTAAGACCACATGCAGAGGACTTACCTACAGTCACTCAGCACCTTCTCTATTGTGTCTGGTTTTTGGTGCTGAGCACCAGCCAAGTCATGCTGTGTAGGAGGGGCTATAATTAAATCCCACTTTTTTTTTTAATTTCAGAAATGAAAATGCATTCATTTTGTGCTTTTAAGAATATCTCCATCAGAAATGTTTTAAAAAAGGTGTTATGATTTCACAATTGCAGTTTTCTTGGAAGTTACCTAATAGGTTACACAAAATGAAAAAGTTGGGTACATCATTTGCATGAGTTAGATTTAATTACTTTTGGAGATTCATGAGCTCTGCTTTTCACAGTTTTTAGCACAATTTTCAGTGTAGCTTATACTTCCTAATATTATTTTATTCAACTTAGAATAAAACAATATTATTTAGAAAACTTTATCTTTTATTTTTTATTATTAATAACATTTCACTCTTTAGTACCATCTCAACATGTCACAGTTTATACAGTATATTCTGTAAGCCTTCAAAAAACAGAACATATATTCGATGAAAGATAGTGTACTGGATGCTGGCAGTACAATAGTAAGCAAAAAAACACTCTTCTTCCTCAAGGATATTGCAACCAATGTTAAAAAAATGACAATTTTTTTTGCATTACTCATCTTTTTATTACATTTCTTTAATTTTCTAACTATAATGCCTGAAGAGACAACATCTAGCAGATTTTATCAGCAGGTCAAAGTTTGGATGTCAATGCCTCAATCTCTTCATCAGTAATGAAAAGAACAACTATCTTATAAAGTTACTGAGAAGATCAAAGGAGAGGATATATGCCAATTTTTAAAAAATATTTTTTAAAATAGTAAGATATGTCATCAACATCAGTTACTATGGGCATAAATTAACACAACTGAATGTTGAAAATAAATAATGATATAAAAGTGTCTCATATAAATATTACTGAGAAATCTTATGTCATTGAAGTACTAACATAAAAAAGCTTCAAAGTAACTATGAGATAACATTTGTGTCAAAATGAAAGCATTTTTGCAAGTCCCAGTCTGTTCAAAGCTACCAGTTTTGAAAAAAATTACTATAACAGGTAGCAAAACAGCAATTACAGACAAATTCTAGAGAAATAAGGATTCCTTTTTTTATGCAGATAGCTTCTGCAATAAAGAATGAGGAAAACAGTTTATATTAGTTATGCGAAAGCAGATTTCCATATTCTTCCCTGGATCTCAGCAGCTGCTATTTGAAGGTGGGTAACTACTTCCAATAGGCAACAGAGAAAATGTGTCTCAAACTAAAACTCAAATTACTTTTCTCATCATAAATGAACTGCCTCAACACTGAAATTAATATTATCCAAGACTGGCCTAAAGAAAGAAAAGTAAGTACAAGAGTTGAAATCTCTACCCTAAAATCATTTCTTCAATTCTGTGTTCTTCCCTTAAAGATGGGACTATTACTGATTGATTAAACTCAACAGAGAGAGCAATGAGATTTTAGTAGTCACAATTAAGCCTTTCTGTTCTGCAAAGGGAGATACTGAATCACCATGGGTTAGAGGCTATACACAGTGAGGTGTATGCTTTTAAAGGTCACTGGGGAATTCTTTCACCCCAAATATTCAGGTATACAACTTCTGTTTTATTCAATTTCACCATTAATATTTGTGAATAGTACTTACTATTGTAGATCATTTATAGATTTAAAGAGGCCATCAAAAGCAAATACAGCTCTGAAGGTTATGAAGCTACATCTTCTTGGGTCAAATGCCAAAAAACAAAAATGCAGGCTCTGAGTTTTCATTTGCAGATAGCTCTCCTTGTTTATCAATTTACTTGTTTTAATGATATTTTTCAGCATTTTGGTTAATTATACAGCTCAGGGATCTATCATGCATTAAAATTGTTCTTAATGCGTACTGAATACTTACTACAATGAGATCTTCCTTTCTATTTTATTTTTGTTACAGAAGTCTTATTTTATTATTGACAATTACAAGGTTCAAAGTGATTAGTCCTTTATAAAAATTTCTATATTTACCAAAGACATATTGTTCTAATTTTTTTTTCAGGCTTTGTTAAGCACTACTATGTTTCTCCAAAGTTCATACTTTGAAGTTTAACCGCCAGTATCTCACAATGTTACAGTATTGAAGATAAGGACTTTAAATAAGTCATTAAGGTAAAGTCAAGTCATGAGTGGACACAGACAACACTGACCTAGCGAGGGCCATGTGAGGACACAGCGATAAGCAAGATCCTGCAAGTCAAGGAGAAAGGCCTCAAAAAACAAAACGAAACAAAACAAAACAAAAAGCACTGACTAAAGTCAGCCAGAGGGTGGGAGAGGTAGCTCCAGACCTCATTCCTCCAGAGTAACTAACAACTGATATGACCCAGAAAGCCTTTATGAAACGAGTTAAAAAGTCAGTGTTGCGGGCCAGCGCCAACTCCAAGAAAAGCCGCACTGAACTAGATACAAAAAGGCGTTGGATTTTATCCAAGAGGGCTCTTACCTCAAGGTGGTAAAACTCAGCTCACTCGGATAAAAGGGCACAACTCCTGGCTTCTCCGTCGAGAGGCAAAGAGATGGACGTCAAACGTCTCAGCTCTTGGGGAAGCCGATTCCCCTGATGAGCGCTGATGGGAAACTGGCGTACTTGGGGGGAGGTCCGCAGCCCATGAGAGCTCAGCGGTTTGCAGCCGCACCAGACGCTGCAGTACCGCGGACGGACAAGAGAGAGAAGAGAGTACGAGCTCCTGAAAAAAGAAACGTTAAACCTCTCTAATTGGGAAACTACAAACTAAGGCCTAGAGAAACGCATCCTCAGAAAAGGCTTGAGAGGCCCCAGTTTCTCTACCCAGTCTGAGTGGTATAGATCGTCCGCTGTGCAAACCCAGTCTGTAAAGACCGAGGAGGGTTCGCTGTTTTTCAAATGCCCTAATAAGAGCAAGAATAACGATGTAAAATATTAATAATATGGAAACCGGCAGTGGGGTATATGGGCAATATCTGCACTATCTTTGCATTTTTTTCTATAAAGTTTATTTGAAAACATTAACTAATGTTTTGAAATGGGTAGAATTTGAATAAAAATAAAGGAGAAAACTAACAGGTGAGAATAAAAACAAACAAACAAAAAAGCTGATGTAGTTAGACCAATAATGTGTTTAGATAGTAATACTGAACGTCAGCTGGACTGTACGTTGGCACTTGTGGGAATATATCCAACTTTTTCTTAACAAAAATATTTTTACAATTTATTTTGGTTTATTATTATTTTTATTTCTTTAGGACTAGTTATTTAATTAATGAAAGTAACAGAAAAATACACATTCACAGTATAAATAAGGCCTTTCAGAATCTAACACTTGCCTAATTTTCATCTCAAGTGTACTCACTTCCTACACACCAGCAAAATATTTTTCTGTATTTTCAAAGTAGTTTCACAAGTTTTTGTCTTTTCAGATGTTGATTACCCTTTCTTAGTAAAACTTAGCTCAGTTATCAACAGCTCTAGGAAGATCTCCAACCCACCCATCTAAGATTCACTTACTCTATATTCTCATGAAATTATTTTTTCTATCACAAATCTTAAAAACTGTATTGACATTTTAATGCATCACGTCTCTCTCCCTTTTTCCACTCTTAGTCTGCACTTTTGTTAAAGGTAAAAACATTTATCATAACCTTCACAGAATTATTAGCCTGTGTAATAATAGACAAATGTCTACAGTGGGAAGAAAGGGAATGAAGGATGTTAGAAGGGATGGCAGGAAAAAATGCAATAATATAAACTTATATTTCTGTGACTTTGAGCAAAGTTTAATTTTTAACAATTCAGTCTGAAAAGTAAGATATATAGAGATTCACTCTTTATTGCATGCCCATTTCTTAAAGGCCATACATTTACCCTCAAATAAAGAGGCATGTGAAAATGAGTATCAATATATAATTTCATATAGAAATGTTAATATAAGACTCGAACTAGATTGGATTCCTGATATTACTTTGACTCAGAATATACCAAATATTGAGACAGGTAAAAATCACTTGTCAAAGAGTCAAAAACATATCAAATTCCAAAGATGTACTTATAGCATTCAGTACTGGTTTGAATCATGTTCTTCAGAAAGATATGGTCAAGTCTTAATCTTCAATGTCTGTGAATGTGACCCTATTTGCAAATAAGGTCTTTACAATTGTAATCAAGTTAAGATGAGGTCATACTGGATTAGCAAGAGCCCTAAATCCTATGACTGATATCTTTATGAGAGAAATTTGTACACACAGAAGGAACACAGTCATGTGAGGACAGAGGCAGCAATTGCAGTAATGGAGAATCTAGGGAATGAATACCAAAGCTGTCAGCAGCGACCAGAAGGTAGGAAGAGGCAAGGAAAGATTCTTCTCTAGAGTCTGCAGAGGGAGTATGGCTCTGTTGACACCTTAATTTCAGATTTCTGCCTTTCAGAATTGTCAGAGAATAAATTTGTGTTGTTTTAAGTCACCCATTTTGTGACACTTTGTTAAGGCAGCCCAAAGAAACTGATATATTCAGTTATATGTTTTTTTCTATATCACATGACATCCATGTTCAAACCTTACTATTCTCATATTATTAATTTCATGCTTGCAAACTATACAACTATAAAACTGTGTTGTAGAAAAATGCGCATGTATTTCAAAGATATTTTATTTTGGTTTAGGCATTGGGAGCAAAGAACTCTTTTATTTGCTTCTCAATCCTTTATTCATTCACATATAAAAATCATAAAAGTTTATAAATTGAATTATTATCATTGATTTTATAAGAGCTGTTGTTGAAATAATCAGATTTTATACACTTGAACAGCTAAAGCAATGAGGGATATTATAAGTGAAAATGTTTTGTATTATAAAATATATAATATAGTTCTGATGTAACAATAAGCAAGAACTCTTAAAATTACCATTACCTGTAATTCTCCAACTCAGGATCTAAAAGAACTTTCCATCAAAATTGACATCTTCTCATATATAGTTTTAGTATCTGTGTGACCTTTCTTTCTTTCTTTTTTTTTTTTTTCTTTAAGGGTTACACATGAAACCTTTGGGCCTTTTCAACTTTTTTGTCTTTAGATGTTTCCTTTTAAGCTATATCTCTAACCCCAAATAGATTCTGTACTTTCTCACAAGCCATTTTTTGACTCTGTAAGGAACTGATATATCAAGACTGACCTTGGTTTTAAATAAAATTGAAAGAAGAAAAAAGGGTGGAAACTAATTAATGCAATAGGAAGACTAGTACTATTCCAGGTCAAAGAAAATCAGAACATGATTCTAGAGAAGATTTAGGCTTAATTTGCTTTGTATCTATTTTAAATGGGATCTGTCATTACATATTCAGTATAATCCAACTTATTAGCTACTCCTTATAAATTGTAAAATTTCCATTCTAATTGTATCACACATAATATAAGGGGTAATACATATGAATAATATAAGGGATAATATTTTAATTAGAGTTGAGGATTTTACGGCAATTTGTTGATCATGTACAATATAAATTAAGTAAATATATGTCTGAATATTAGAGAAAATTTATTTTTAAAATAAAATTTTCATAATGCAATAAATATAAATAATATAGTTACACTAAATATACTTTTAGGTAAGCATGTTTTTATTTTCTATAAAATGGGATATATATGTAATAGAGTTTTCTTAAAATTATCTGAGAAGGAATTTGTATCATTTAACTTCTTTTATTGGAAAATGATTATTGGTGGTGTATTTGTGTCCAGGAGATTTAAATATGAACTTAAAATAATGGGTATCAAAATATTGCAAGCAATATTATAACTAATTTCTGTCAGTTGATAAAATGAATCCAAGGGTTATTTTGCAATGCTTGATGCCTAAAAGAGGCGATATAATATGAATTTAGGGCTACAATTATATTTTGGTGTCTTACATTCACACATACAATAAATAATATATTTCTAAAAACAATTATAATTTTAATAAATTCGATATTTTAGGCAGCATAATTATTTCATGTGAAGATCTAATAATACTCTCCAATAGTATTATGCTAGAATGGAAATGTCACAGGACATTGACAAAAGCAAATATTAACTCATCCTACAATGATATTTCTTTCTATAGCAAAAAGAAATCAAAAGATAAGAAAAATTAAATGTTAAAAGCAACTTTATATAGTATAATTATATTAAGTTGCCAAAATTTCATCAAACTGCTCTAGACATTATTTTGTGAGTAAAATCACTATATTTATTTCTACATTGCTGAATATAGGCAATTAACCTCTAAAAATATGTATGCCATAATGCTAACTTTCCTTTTCAGTTAAAAGTATTCTAAAAATGATAACTAAGGCATAGAGGACCCTCTGGAATTGGCAATGTGTTTTCAAGTACATCATCTAATGTCATTTTTCTATTACAACCAGTGTCCTGCATTGCCTTCAATTATAGAATCATCATTTCTTCAGAATTATTATGTTCCATGTATTGTCAATCTTAATAGGCACTGAGGACCAAACATGAAGAAGATTCAGTTCTCGCCTTCAGAAATACTCACATTCTGGGAGAATCAACTAAATCAGTATTTTACACATGAAAAAAATAATAAAATGTGCAATTAATGATAAAAGGTTTGTGTATGTTTCATAAGTTCTCATAGTATTACAGTCAATTTACAGACAGAGGACAATTACTTGTGATTGCAAGAAATAATATAAATATTAACAAGAGAAAGAATTGATTACAGAATTTATAACATTACAATGAAGAAGGAAAAATGCCAGAAAGCTGAGCAACGTCTTTTTGTAATATGATTTTTTGCAAGAAGATAAAAGAGGGTTATTTTACTCAGACTACAGTGACTCTATGAAATAAAATAAGAAATTATTTATATGAGAAATAAATTAAAAATTAGGTGTTAAAATGTGTTGCATAAAAATTTTATTGTGAAATAAATGATAATTTTATTGTTAAAAATAATACAAATTTTAGTTTATGCAAAAACTAAAGTCATGTTAGTAAACTTAAAATTAAAATAAGTGTTTATGCACTTTAAACATCTTTTTGCATAAAATTTGTCCTTATATGTTTTAGTTTTATTATTGGTCTCAAGTATACAGTACATTGGTTAGACATATATGAGTTTATAAATAATTCCCTTGATTGCTCTTTCTCTTCTCTGGCTCTACACCTAACCATTATATTGATACTAACCCCAGTTCTTATGCCATGCCCTTCATCCCCATGAAATTGGTCTTATTTTATACAAAAATAAAAAATAAAAAATTTTACTAACAAATAAGTTGTAAAAATTACATAAAAAGATATTATGTAATCAAATTTCTTATTCTTATATTAGAGATAGAGGAAACTGCTTTTTAAAGGAAAGTAATTTCGATAGAATGTATAGTATCTAGATATATAATTTAGTTTAATAAAGGTCTTTATACTTTTAATCCAAAGTAAGGATCATTTACAAATCTTTGAATAAAAATAATAAAAACAATAAAATAAAATTATCTAAATGCTCACCAATTGCAGAGATATTTAAATAATCCTAAAACATGTATCATTTAATCTTCGCATATATTCCGCAAGTCAAACATTCTTATTATGCTTAATAATAGTCAGAGAAAAGTTTAACCTAGACAAAATTAATACAGTTTTAAGTAGCAAACACAAGATTCCAATCTTACTTTTCTCATTAAAAATGTGTTCTTGATCACAGCAGTGTACTTTCTCTAATTTCATTCATTCATTCCATTCATTCATTCATTCATTCATTTGTTCAGTTGCTTAGTCAATACCCATGTTTTGAGGATATTTCTAAATGGCAGACAATGTACTAGGCAATGGAAAATTAGAAGGTAAAACTAAGTCCTGTTGTTGTTATTAATGACAAAAATGGATGGACCTAGGGGGTATTATGCTAAGTGAAATAAGTCAAACAGAGAAAGACAAATTCCATATGATTTCACTTATATGTGTAATCTAACAAAGTAAATGAACAAAACAGAAACAAACTCATTGTTACGGAGAACAAATTGATGGTCACCAGACATGAGTGGGGCTTTGGGATTGGGTGAAAAAAGTAAAAGGGATTATAAAGTACACATTCTCAGTTATAAAAATAGTCATGGAATGGGAAGTACAGCATAAAGAATATAGTCAATAATATTGTAATTATGCATGGTGTCAGATGGGTGCTAGATTTATTGGGGTATTCACTTTATAAGTTATATAAAGGTCTAAGCACTATGTTGTATATATGAAACTAATATAATATTGTATGTCAACTAATTGGAAAATAAATTAATTAGAAAATAGAAAGAATATATATGTAATTGTTAATTAATGAAGAAAATAATGGAATATGTAAGAAGAAAGAAATGACCAGAAGCAGCAACAAAATCATATCAATATTCAATCGCAAGAACACAAAAAAGATAGAAAATGCAGAAAATGTATAATTAGCATGCAAAATGATAGACAATGCAAATAGATCAGTAATCACAATATAAATGGCTTAGAAGTAATTCCTTAAAAGTCACAGAATTTCATATTGTATCTACATTTATATTTTTATCTATATGTTTATATTGTTTAAAACTACATGTGATTTAAAAAAAACCTATAGCATAAGAACACACAGATGTTGAAAGTAAAGGAATATTAAAAGTTATATCAGACAAATATTAACTACACTATATATTATTCTTTCTTCATCAAATAAATAATATTCTTTAAGAAAACCAGTATAGACACTATAAAAGTGTTTAATTCATTAAGATTTTAAAGCATAAATTTAACAGAAAATACTTAAAGCAAATACAGCAAAATTAAATTCAACTACAAGGAAAAAATGACCATTCCACCGACAAAGTAGATATTTCACCATACTTACCCAGTTATTGATTGGCAAACATAGTTAATAAACTTTATGTTTGGCATGTATTCTTCAGTCATCAGTTGGTTTAACCATCTTTCCAATGAACCTACTGAATGTTTAGAAAAGAATATATATTTATTTCTTTATACAGCAATAAAGAAAGCCTCAATAAATATCACACATTTATTATTCCCTTGTAGTGATTTTCCCACATGTTCAAAAATCTGCTTCTATGATCCATATGGTGTTCTAGTCATCTATTTTCCCTCAGTTACATCAATAATACAGCATTTTAATAATTACTACTTTATAATAAGCCTCATAGGTACAATTTTCTTCTTCCTGTTCTTCAAAATTGCTGTCATTATTTGGAGCCCCTTATTGTTTCAAATAAATATTAGGTACACTTTGACTATCATCACAAAACCATATGAGAATTATAATTAGAATAATGGCATTTAGAGATTAATTAGAAAAATGTACATATTTTTATGAACATTGTACATAGTACATTGTACATTTTTATATTTATTCAGCCTTTTTATAAGTTTCACTAGCTTTTTAAAAATATTTTTTCTTGAATGGTTCTGCTAAGTTTCATTGGATTTATTCTTGAAAGTTAATGTATGTCATCACCATTTCAAAAGGGATAATCTTTTTGTAATAATTATTTTTTTCTTATGATTCTTGCTGGCATGTAGTTCCAGAAAACTCTGACTTCATATGCTGATTTGTTTCAAGCAAGCTAAATAATCTCCATTAGTTCTAAGTTTTTCTGCAATTTATCTTAGATATTGTATGCAGAAAAATATACAAGCTACAAAAAACATTGCAACTTGTTTCTTTCTTTACAACCTTAGAGAAAAAGAAATGTTGATAGCAACTTATTTTGTTATTTCTGACTTCTACAGACATTTTTTAAATTACCAACATAAAGGATGTTTTTTGGTTTAGGTTTTGGATACTCTGTCAGATTAAGAATGTCTCTCCTTAGCTTTAGTCCTCTAAGATAAACTTTGTAAATAAATGTTTTTTTAATAGAATATTACATCTCTTAAGTAAATCATAAATATAGGTATGTACAACAGTATGTATATGACATGATACACATTTCAGGTTAAACTTGAATATAGTGGGCCTATATAGTTTTTGTTTCTATATCCTTTACTTCAATAAGATAAATTGTAGAGTATTTTCTTAATTCTCCCAGAGAAACTGTGCTTAACTTAATCTGAATGTTTCATCATATATATTTTGACAGCTGCAACATCAAACCAAATATACCCTGCTATTATAGAAATATATGAATTATTTTGTCATATATATCACATTAAGCAAAGTAATGACATACTCTTTAAACAACTTTGCCCTTACCTTCTGTACCAAAATGAAATTTATGTTGAACATGTATTATCTCCGATTTTAACCTGCAAATATTATTTTCTATTTTTAGTGATAATTTTCTGGGTGAACTACTATTGAGGTTTGCATAACATAACCTTAACACAGAAAGCATCACCAAGGTTTTTAAAATAACATCAACCTTTTCATTTATCCCAAAGGAATTTCTGACTTTTACAAATATATTCATTTTTATAAATTGATATGTTAAAATATACTTAGGTTACCATTAACAGCACAACTCTCCTGACTTATTTAATTAGATAATAAAAAAACATTGATTTGTATCTATTATTTTGCTTCCCAATTATTCTATTGCTTGCACTAGCTACACTGTACATAATTTAGCATTATAATCACATATATTTTCAGATAATTCCAGGTCACTAAATCAGATAGCATTAAACTTTTGCTATGTGAGTCTATGTAAATGAATCGTAATGCAGTCCCTTTGGAATTTTTGAGGCATAGTTTTGTATATAGAGAAATATTCTTCTTTTGCAAACAGTTTCTGGTTGGCCACTGAGCCCTAGTAAAACCCGAGTTCTTAACCATATACTGGCAAGTAATGAACTACCAGTAATCTAAATGATGTTGCTTGACCCACCAAGTCATAAATATAGGTACTTCATCATGTTAGTGTTACACATAACTGTCCTCATGTAGGACCTGAACAAACCAGTAAGTTGCACAAGCAAGTGGTTTCTGATGCCATAACCCCTACTGATGGTAGAGCGCCTTTTTTTTCCTTAGCCTTGATTTATGACCTCATATGGATTTCCCTACGACTAGCTAACCAAGAAAGAAATTCATAAAGGTCTTGTTCACACATAGTTCTAGTATAGCCCTTCCTTCAGATGGCATTAAAAAACAGTGATAAAAGGACAATTCTCCCAGTGGGAAGAACATAAAATAGTTTGCCCAATCTTTAATTTTCCTAAGAAAGAGAGATGGCAAAAGGTATAGATTTATATGGTTTCTTAGGCAATGGTTAGAATTTTGCTGGATGGTAATACTTGGAAGGAAGATGATTAGAAAATTCATGATGAGACAGTGTATTTGCGTCTCATATAAATGCTCACTCAAGATCAAAATTAATCTCTGCTGCAACTTTGTTGTAAGATATCGTTTATTGAGTGACATGCAATAACTTCAATATGGTTGTATTTTTTTTTTTGCAGTGTACTCCAGGGAAAAGTTTTTAAATGTTAAAGGTTTTAATTAATTATAGTAGAAAAAAGAAAACATCAACATAATTTACAGGTCTTAGCACTGTTTCCTTTTTTTAAAGATGAATAAATGCAGTTAATAGTATATACTACATAAACTTAATCACCTTGACCACAATAGGAATATGATCGATTCATGTGCTATTGTATAAAATGTACTTGTTTGGGACTTCCTCTTCCAAGCACAATGGATACTACATAAATACATATGTGTTGTTTATACATAGATATACATGTACATACCATGGCCTTTAATCTTTTACAGAAAGGAAACAAAGTGAACCCTACTATTTCCCCAGCTTTTGTATCTGTGAGCATTTTTAGGAATATTATAACACACCAAATGGACAGAGGTCAGAGTTCAAGTAAGCTGAGGTCTGAGAATATGTGAATAAGAGTACTGAAAGGAGGAATCTCTGCAGATAGCTTCAGAAATATGAACAAGGGTCACCTTGAATCTTTGACAGAATATTAAGCTCTGCAAACATGTTGTGAAACTCTACAGGACTAGGCAAAGAGCAAGTATAGATTTTGCATGACATCCAAGACCTTTTAGTTTGAATATTAATAACCAAATAGAAAAGATAGGTAAAAGATAAGTACAGTCTTTGGTTACTGGTCAGCTTTTTTCCCCAGCCACCCCATCCTTGTCCAGGGGGTTTTAAGTGAAGTGGCTCTAGCAACTAAGATGGAGACTTTCCATGAGCTAACCAAGCCCATTAACAAAAGCTCTTTGACTACAATCCCCACCAAGTTAGCAGAAACCAGCACTCAGCCCAGATATGGTACCATCATGTAGAAATGTCAGTCAGATATCACATAGCAGATTGGATCACTTCCATCATCGAAGTGGCAGTACTTTGTGGTGGTCAAAGTACTCTCATTGGAGTAAATATTTAGTCTGCATGTTGGTTTTTCTTTCCTGGCAAGAGTGCTTCTACAGAAACAACCATTGTCGATGTACAGAATATCTTATTCACCGTCGTGCTTGCTTCTGAAGGAGTTCAGACAGGAGCAAATAAAGCATGGTATAGTGCTCATCTTTTAGGAATTCAAGGTATTATAAGATTCAATTTGAGTTCACATCCACTCAAAGACAGGCAAGAAGAGTAAATTCTCCCTTATTGAGCCCTTTTATTGTATTCAGGCCTTCAATGGATCAGATGAGGCCCAACCACGTTGAGCAAGACAATCTACTTTACTCACATTGATTTAAATGTTAATCTCATGCAGAAACATTCTCAGAGAAACACAAAGAATAGTATTTAACCCAATATCTGGACACCCTGTGGCCCAATCAGGTTGACACATAAAATTAACCATTATACCATCATATTGAAAAAGATGGCCTGATATAATAGTTAAATGGCCTTTGGAAGATTGTGTGTCAGTGCAGCAAGATGGCAATATCTTCCTCGACTATAATTTCTTCCAGGCTGTGGTTGCTAAGTGAAGAAACAATAAATTCTCTTATAGTCAGAATTCATGGATCTGAGAATCAAAGGATAGAGTTGGAAATGACTGTGCTTTGCTCACTATTATTCTAGAGAACAATTTTTTGCTCTCCATAACCACAGTTTGAAGTTTTCCTAGCCTAGAGGTCTAAATTCTCCAGAAAGGAGTGAAGCCACCAGGGAAAGCTGATATATTTCTATTACACTAGAGGTTGAGTCTGTCACCTGTCTACTTTGGGCTCTTCAAGTCAGTAAATCATCAGGAAAATAAGAGAGTTTCTGTACTAGTTAGGCTGATAGATTCTGATCACTGCAAAATGATAAGTTAAGGAGAAGTATATAAAGGATACAGGGTATCCCATGGAGAGAATGGTTAATATACCCAAGTCATGTGATAAAGACCAATATATAATTGGAACCCCTCATAGGATTGTAATAGACCAGATGCTTTAGGAGAATACATTTGTCACCCTGCCAAGCAAGACCAGTCAAGGTACTATCTAAAGACAAAGGGTATATAAAATGGGTAATGGAAGAAAAGTAATAAATACTAGCTACAACCTTGTGGCAAATTGCAGAAATACTGATGTAAGAATTATGGGTATGTTTTCAGGATTTTGATGAAAATATACTTATGCATATGTTTTGATTATTTTCTCATTTTATGGAACTCTATCATATTCCTTCCAAATAATAGAGACTGTGAAAAGTTATTAGCTTCCAGCAACTTCAAGCAATATCTTGAAATTGCAGAAAATTCAGTATTGTGAAATTATTCATTGCTAATTTGAGGCTTGTATTGTTCTCATCTTTTTGTCTCATTTTGTCTTTTGTTTCTAAAACCAATAGCTTTGGGTCATCTAGTAACTGTTCTCTAGAATGCAGAAATAGGCATATTACATTCGATTTTAAGAAATATAATTTCAAAATGATGTATGAATAGCAATAGAATAATTGAATGTATAAATATTTAAAGATAAAACACCATTAAATTTGAAAACTGCTAATTTTGACATTAGGATCATTTCAATGATAGTGAGAGACGTAATTGGGGCCTGGAAATAAACTTTCTCTAGATTCAAACAGGTATGGTAGAGGGTCTGACATTGTATATTTAGAGGAAATCTAGAAAAGATATCTCAGGATTATATTAAATACATACAAGTAAGTTCAAAATAGTCTAGCCAATAGATAATTCAGCAGATATTGCCCAGCAGAAAGAGATTCTAGGACCACTCATTATTCTAATATTTGGTAGGCAATCGAAAATAAAGATGACTAGAGGTGTAAGCAAAACCTTTCCCTCCATGGTGAACTTCAATAAAATAATTTCTAACAAGAACAATGTCCTGCTTCTGCCATATTGGGATAATGAAACCACTATGTCTAGCACTCATTTACATGGATAGTACCTGATTCCAGTTAGAAAATTGGGACTTAGAGTTAAATCAAAAAGTGACTCTATGCTTAAAAATATATAATTTTTATGATGTCTGGTAGAAACTTCATTGACACATAATTCCCCAAAATCAAAATTTTTTTTTAATTTTTAAAATTAAAAACTAACTTACACTTATTACAAACACTTTGTAATCAGTGGTCTCAGACTCTATGTTATGTTTAAAATTTCAATTACAAATTAAGTGGATTAGTCTATGGCTATTGAAGAAAGCAAAGATCACAGAGGTAGGGTCCTTCAGGAAGCAGAAAGTAAAAGGAAAAAATTTTCTTAAAAATAAAAAAAAAGAGAATGCTTTTCCATTTTCTAAACAGAATATAATCACCCTGATTTGCTTTGTTTTATAATGGTGACATTGAATTTTCAGAATATAGTGTGTGGTTCTTTTAAATAATTCTAGCTCTATTAGAAACATAAATATATTACAAAGCACATTATTTTTTTCATTGTGGAATATCATACTTATGATAATTTATAGTTTTAATATATATTGATTTTTGTTTTAAATGATGCTTTGGTGCTATTATATAAATAACAGTTCAAAGATAAGTATTAAGAAAGAACACTTTCCCTCCCCTCAATGTCTACTGCTTCTTGCCATTAAGGGGAGGGATTTTGTGCATCTCAGTAAAATTATGAAACTCTAATTTGTTCTCTCATGGATAATGCTTTATTAAACACATTGTTCAAATGTGAAATATTTAGGGTGACATTTTTTTTGCAGAAATATTTTGTCCAAGGCATAATTTCTCAGGATATACAAGTCACAATAATAATTTTTTTAGTTAGATAAACCAGCAAAGATATAGTAAAATGAATTTATGATTATAATGATCTACTGCTTTCTGAGAACATTTTATACTATCAGACAGTGCACGTAATTATGTTAAATATGAAAAATTAATGTGAAGAGTCTTTATTGGTAGACCCAGATTATTTTAGACTACAAACTATATTTATTCTCAATGACTCCTTTACAATTATTATTGAGGGAAATGAAAGTAGAAAAACAAACGGAGATTATCTGCCAATAGATGCTATGGAAAGTTTATTTAATCTCAATGACAATTTTCCTGAGAATCAAGGTCCAGTCATTTCCCAAAAGGAGGTGCTGTAGAGTGACTAATGGCTTGGCAAATAATTATCAATGAGATACTTTCTGAGCTACAGCATTTTGAACACTAAGAAACTAAAACCTTTGGGAACTCTGCAATTGGAGATCATCCATGTTCATCTACAAATCCTTGGAAAATTCTTGGCACGAGTAATTTCTTTACATTTATGTGCATCTTTATGTGTTTGGACCCATATGACATTTCCAATAATGTATTAATCTCTTCCAGTATTAATTTAGACCATGGGAATTTCATGTCTCTACCTTTTGTTTTCTTATTCTGTCAAATAACACTATATTGGTGTTAACCTATAGTTATTTCAATGATGCAAGTAATATAGGTGATTAGGTGATTAGCTGCTTAGGAACCTCATATATATATAAATGAGAGAGAGAGAGTGAGAAAGAGACAAAAAGAGAGAGAGAGAGAGAGAGAGAGAGAGAGAGAGAGAGAGAGAGAGAAGCATGGATAGCAACAGTTTTCACTATTTATATTTAAAAACCAAATGTCATATATGCATAAGTTAGACAGTCAGCTAAGATAGAATTTAAGTAAGATTGTATGTCAAATATTACAAACTGTTAAATAAATTATATTGAATTTGGATTTTAAAAGTTTAGAAAATTCTGGGAAAATGGCCAAGAAATTCCATACCTTGCTTTTCATTCTTTGGATTCATTTATAATGGAGCCATTTCTCTGTTTACCATTGTAGTTTAATCTTAAAAGCAGTGAGACAGCCATGATAACTTAGATTAATAAGGATAAAATCTTCAAATAATTTCATTAATTTTATCCTGGAAACATCTGTTATGTTTTCTACATAGTATCCTGGATATGCTTTCATATTCTGGAAATACCTATTATGTTTCACCTATATTGTTTTACTACTTTTTAAATTTTTGTTAATTTTGAATGCATATAAGAAAATATAAATCTGTTTCTCTAAATGTATCTTTAACAAAACCCACTTTTTCCAAAATAACATTTTTAAATAAAAATATAGGCAATGACTTTTTTAGATATAATTCTGAGAGCAAATCCATTTTAAAAAAAGGATTGGTAATCTTGACTTCATTAAAATTAAAAACTTGTGCTCTATAAAACACAATCTTCAGAATATGAAAAAAAAAACAAGTCATACATGAGAGAAAACATTTGAAAAATTTAGATCTGCTAAACATCTATTATCCGAAATATACAAAAACACTTAAAATCAATAATTAAGAAATAATTTAAAAATAGACCAACGTCTGAATAGACACTTCATCAAAAAAAATATACAGGTGACGAATATACATATAAAAACATGCTCCGCATCATATTGTATTAGGAAAATGCAAATTAAAGCAGCAATGAGAAAACCCTATACATCTACTAGAATAGCCAAAATCCAGACACTGACAACACCAAAGCCTGGTGCAGATGCAGCATTACAAGAACTCTCATTTAAAACTGGTGGGGATCCAAAGGTATAGCCACTTCGGAAGACAATTTGGCAATTTCTTACAAAATTAAACATACTCATCATATTATTTAGCTATTGTAATCCTTGGTATTTATCTAAAACAGTTCAAAACTTTTGTTCACACAAAAATCTGCACATGTTTCTTTATATTAGCTTTATTCACAATTGCCAAAACTTGGAAATAGTCAAGACTTCTCCATTCAGTAGGTGAATGGAAAACTATGGTATACCCAGAAAGTGAAATATTACTCAGTGCTAAAATGAAATGAGCTATCAAAACATGAAAAGACATGGGAAAAACTTAAGTGTAATTACTAAGTGAAAGAAACCAATCTGGAAAGGCCACATACTATATGATTCTAATGATATGACCTTCTAAAATTATATAAAGACAGTAAAAAGATCTGTGATCTTTAGGGTTAGAGTTTGAGGAGAGATGGTTACATGGAGCATAGGGAATTTTTAAGACAGTTAACTGTATCATACCATAATAATGGCTACATGTCATTTTATATTTCTTCAAAACTATAGAATGTACAGTGTCAATAATGAGTCCTAATGTAAAATATGGACTTTGGATTATAATGAGGTGTCAATGTAGGTCTATCAGTTGTAACAAATGTACCACTCTAGTTGGGGCTGTTGATAATGGGGAGACTATGCATGTGCGGGGGCAGGGAGGAATGGGAAATCTCTATACCTTTTGCTTAATATTGCTATTGACCTAAAACTGCTCTAAAATATAAAATCTATAAAAACATATACATATATTATGAAAAATTCAAGAATTTCTAAAATATAAAGAGTGGACGTTAAAAGTTCCACCTCCTCTTATCACCTGATAAGACTAAATATAAATATTAGCAATGTTTAAGAGTGAGTTATTTCACCATTCTTACAGGTCATATTATAGTTTGATATTTTGATGTAGCATACTTTACCTAAAATATATTTTGATATTATGGTCATTACTTTTCCTTTTTATTGTGAATAATGATTCTATAGTCATGCTTGTGTGACAGAAGAGTTATGAAGCATAATATATCAATTAACGTTCAAGTAAATGCTGATATCCTGACTTTCATGAAATCAGCAATATAAATTAAAAAATAAAAAGGCAACATCCCAAAATGATGAAGAAACAGAGAAAAAAACATTTCTTTAATTTTAATTTATCTCAGAGTAAATATATGATCTTTACAACTCTCTATGAGGTAAATGCTACCAAAGTCATTTTATATATAGGAAAATTGACATACACAAAGTCACACAAACTCACATAATCTTACCCCTGAAAACTCACTTTTCAAAACCAGATAATCTGGTCCCAGATTCTGGCCTCTAAACTATTATGACAGAATGTCTTAAACAGAAAGCCATTTCTTCCAGACACTCACTTTCATCATGTCTAGAATACTCTAAAAGTATTTTTATTTAATGTTGCAATCTGACAGCCCCATGACCATACTTTGAATGCTTTACATATAGTGAAACTATTCACATCATTGTTTCTCTAACAAATGTTTTACCACTGCCTCAAAGACAAGAAATAAGACACAAATAGCTTATGTTCACTTGAAGGTTAAAATTGAAAAGATAAAAATTAGTATGCATAAGGACAAATAAAGATAATATATATTAGGTTATGAGTTTAATAAAATGAATAATTAGTGGGGGGAAGCCCAGGAAGTATAAACAACTGATTCTATATTGGCCAGTAATGATATCAACACACCACATCATCTTCCTAATTTCTTATTTTTTATTGCTTGATCTCTCTGTAGCTTTTAAAGTATTTAATATAATTTTATGTGTGTGTATGTGTATACATGCATGTGTATTCATATACATATATATATAATTTTCTTCATTCTTCTGACATCTCCGTTCTTTGTCCACTCATGCTGTACTTACCTTCCTGCTTGTTCCTTGTATCATCTTTCACAATCTCCTCTACCTCCTTCCTTGTAGTTGATGTTTCCCAAGAATTCTTTTGTTAAACAGTAATTTTAAAAGAAAATTACATGTAGTAAACATAGAATTTGTTACATGTAGTAAATTTAGAATTTAATGAATTTCAGGAGGAAAAAAATGTATAGAGTTGGGTAACCATTACCACAATTTAGATATAGAAATTTTCATTACGCAGAAACATTTCTTCATGCTCCTATTGTTACCTCCAATATCTTGGCCAACACTAATCTGATTTTTATGCCTATAGTCTTACCTTTTCAGAATTTAATGTAAATGGAATCAAATAGCATATACCATTATTAGAGAGTTCTTTCACTCCATATAATGACTTTAGGGTATTCTCACATTGCTGTATGAATTGCTAGTTTGTTCCTTTTAATTAATGAGTAATATCCCATTGATTAGATGTAACATATTTTATTTATCTATTAATTCATAATAGGAAAAACACCTAGTTTCCAATTTTAAGCTATTATAAATAAAGTTGTTCTCATCTTTTTTTATTGAAGTATTTTTGAAATACACTTTGAGATTGTTAACCTAAAAATAAAAAGGACTTTCAAAGTGAGAAGCAATGAGCATTTATTTGAGATCAAAAAATAGTTATTTGAGATGCATCGATTCAGGCAGAAGACCCAATAATGGAAGAGAAATAATTATGTCAACAGAAGAAAGACATTTCAATTGGTGCAGATAACATAACATAGCGATGCTAATTATAAACTTTTTTTTTTTTCAATTTTCAGGTTGGTAGTCATCAGTGCAGTAATCATAATAATTGCTTCTTGTTATCTTTGCACACAGTTCTTTGGAGCACAACGGTGCTTTAAGCCCAGTCCAAAGGTGAGTTTACCCTGTTTTAAGAAAGATTTGAAACATAAGATGTGTAAGGCATTTCCTCTGGTATGACGTTCTGGCTCCATTTTAAAGTGGCTCCATTTTTTTTTTTTTTTTTTGGCAAAGTATTACAGTGTTAGTTTTGGTAGTTTTTAGTAGTTTTATACTTTTTTGGGGGAGGAGGGGTCCTATATGAATAACCATATAATCTGCAGATTGGGACATTTTATACTTTCCATTCTTTATACATTTTCTTCTTTTTCTGTTCTTATAAAAATAGCTAGGCCTTCAGGACAGTATTAATAGAAATATTAAAACAGGCATTCTAGATATGTTCCAGATTTTATGAAGAAAGTATCAAGACTTTTACCATTAATATATCTCTTAGTTCATTCAGGCTTCTATAATAAAATGCCAGAGATTAGGTGTTTTATAAACAACAGGAATATATTTCTCACATTTCTGGAGTCTACGAAGTAAAAGACCAAGACATTGGCAGATTTGTGTCTGATGAAGACTAGTGTTCTGATTTAAGAACAGAGACTTCTAGCTATAACCTCACATGGCAGAAGTGCATTAAGCAAATTTCTGAGAGTTCTACCCTCATGACCTAATCACCTACCAAATATTCTACATCCTAACATGTCATATTGGACATTAGGTTTCAATATGTGAATTTTGAAAGATAGAAACATTCAAACCATAACAATATATAGGTTAGCTTTATTCATTTATTTTAGTAGAATATTGTTCATCGGATTGAAGTTTCTACTAGTCCTAGTATGATGAGAATTATCATGGGGGTTTCTTTCTGCTATATTTCTTTTTTCTTCAAGTTGAAATGATTGTATGTTTTTTCCTCTATTCTGTTAATAAGGTGAATTACATTTATTAATTTATGAAAGGCAAACCAATCTCACATTCCTGAGATGAAGCCTATTTTTTATAATATATTTTCTTTTTCCATAAATAGTTGTATTAAATCTGCTTATATGTTTTACAATATTTTTAATCTATGCTCAAGAGGGATATTTTTCTGCAATTTAAAAAATATTTTTGTATAAGAGTTAAGTATTAGAATTTTGCTGGCTCTATAAAATGAGTTTTGCATTATTCTTTTCTATTTTCTGAAATGTTGTTCATAAAATTGTTAATTTTACCTTCTTGAATTTTTGATAAAATTTACAAGTAAAACCATCTAGGCCTGGAGTTTTCTTTATGTAAAACTGTTTTGTTGTTTTATGAGTTCCATTTTCTTAGTTGGACTATTAAGATATCCTGTTTATTCTTTTGTCAATTTTGGTCAATTGTATCTTTTAAAGAATATGTAATTTCATCTCTATTATTTAATTTCTATAATAATTTACTCAATATTTCCTAGTTATTTTAAATTCTATAGCATTTAGTGAGAAAGTCTCTTGTATTCCTAGTGTTAATAATTTGTGTTATTTTCTTTGATTATCTTATTAGGGGATGATTAATTTTGTTATTTTCAAAATAAACAATTATTTTTTCCCATTAATTTTTACAGTATATAAAACTTGTTTTCCTCTTTAAGCACACAGATGGATGATTAATCACCTCAATTCAATCAGGAGCTGTGCTAAATAGGGGCTGAATCTTAGCAAGAATCAGTATACTTTTGCTCCCAGATTGCTACTCTTAGTTTTCACTCATTTTTTTCTATATACTATTTTTCTTTTCCATGACTTACCACTTCTCATCAAACCTAGCATAAAAAGACTCTAGTTCAACCACTTCTTCGAGTCTTCACTTCCTTATGAAGGCTCCCATGTCACATAAAACTTAATATGAAATAAATTTGTATGTCTTTCTCTTGTAAATCTGTCCTTTGTTTTAGAGCTCTCAGCCGAGATCTATCCAAAACAATTAAGGGATTTTTTTTTTCTATTGTTAGTTGGAATAATAAAAATGATTCTGAAAACCAGGTACAATTACAAATATTTTGAGTTATTTTTAATAGTGCTCCTACATTTCCTCTCATAGGTTAACAGAGTGCATATGGATAAGTTTAGCCTCTGTAATTCCATGTTTTAACTGAGGCACTAATGGCATTTAATCATGGTTATTCTGACATTCAACACTGAGGAGTAAATTTAAAACTCAATTAAGAGAAAAAATATAGAAGGTTATTTTCGGTATTGCATTAGTCTCCCTAAGAATCACTTTTACTGAATTTCTTTGGCTTAATGCCATTAGTCTACTTTACCAGAAAGAGACCTGTGAAATGTATGTCGAACTTATTTTAACAATTTATTTCAAATTGTTTACTATATTACATAGTGCTCACTATAAGATTTCTTGGAGAAACTTCTCTCTCATTTTAGGACCAGGCATATTACTTTTCTGTAGAACATCTGGTTTGCTTTTATCTTAAGTGCACTATAAATAAAGTGATTGCATTGGCTACTGAAAAGCTTAGAGCTAAATTTGTTACACTCATCAAGAAAGTGTATTAAAATTAATAGCATATATTTAATGTTCCAATCTCCCTCCTAGATATACCTTACCTGTTATTTTTCTTTGATTTTCCTTAAGATATTTATTCATTGTAAAAATATTATTTTTGCAAATAATCTAAAATATTGTACTTTCAATTCAGTGAGGTATATATGAGGATACATAATGAAAGTTTTGAAAATCAGAATAAAGAGAAATGCAGAAGAGTTCAGTCTAACTTTAACAATTGTGTACATAACCAGCTGAGTTTTAAAAGGCAATGAATGCTGATTTTCTCAAGAAAAGAAGTTTAATTGAATAGTTGGCTTCAAATGGCTTTTTTTTATATTATGACTTAAGCATCAAAAAAAAAAAAATCTGCCAGTAGCAGAGTGAGAGCAGCCTGGTAAAAATATAATCTCACATTTTTTGTTTGTTTATTTTAATTTAGTATAATATTCCTCATAAAGCCTTCACCACATGTGTATCTGGCATATGGACTAAAGGATTTATTTGTGCTTCTGGCCAAAAGAAAAAGAGGTAGAAGACTGCTGTGAAGTTTAGTACAAACAGAAATAATGAAAGTTAAGATGTACCGAGGTTAAAATGCATGATAGAGATTATAGCATCAGATATTTAAGTTTTACAGGCTTCAAAAGCAATGGGTGTTGAGAAGTATTGTTTAACTTCTCAAATATACTCTAGGTTTTCTCATATGTAAAACTGAATAAAATATATAAAACATCCAGCACAATACTAGACACAAAGCATTTTCATCTTTTTCATCATTTTCATCTTTCCCTACATTTTATGTTTTTACTCTTCATTCACAACATGGACTCTCTAAATTTGTATTCTTTAAGGATTTTTAAAAATTACTAATGCCTGCCACTTTTTGTAGGCCAATTGAAGCAAAATCTATCTTGGTGGAGTCCAGGAATCTGTAATTTTAAATTTTTCATGTGAATCTTTCTGTTCTATTTAGTCAGTCATTTTGTTCAAATGGTCCTATGAAACACCCGGAAAAGTGTTTAACATTTAATATAAGCTTATGAATCTGAGCATGCCAGAATATCTAGTTCAGGACAGAGTTCAGAAAGAGTAACTATCATCAACTGAGCAGCAGGATACTTTCATGATTCAATGGCTATTTTGAGTTGATATGAGGATAGGTCCACTTAGGGAGAATATAGGACCCATCTCATTCATTTCTTCTCCTCTCAGGTTTCCATAAATATAATTATTTAAACCAATGCATATGAATATCATGAATGATTTCTTTGTTATTAAATTAAATACTTTTCCTCATTATCTCAATCTCAGAATTACTTGGCACAGTCAATCACACTTCCCTTTTTTCAAGGATTTCTCTACTTTTGCTTATGGCAAAGCCACATTCTTCTACTTTTCCTCTTACTTCACTGGTGATTTCTTCTGAGACATTTTTCTGGGAATGTTTTTATTTCTCTAACCACACAAACATTAGATGACCCAGGGCTCAATGCTCTCCAACCTCTTCTCTTCCTTATTTTAACTCTCTCTATAGGAGATCTTATCCACCTACATGACCTTTAACACCATGTCTATTCTGATGACTCTCAAATTTATATCTTTAGCCATGTTATTTCCCCCAAACCAGATTCACATTTCAAAGGCACTACTTTCTATCTCCTGTTGTGTGTCTCATAGGCATTTCACACCTATGTTCACAACCAAATCTCTGGTCTCCTCCTTTAAACTTGCTTCTAGGGTTTATTAGATTAGTAATTGTCATGACCAGTTTTCTCAGAAGAAAAACTTGGAGCCATCCTAGACGCCTTTCTTTCTCACCACACTCCATATACAAAAACATCATCATATCCTTTCATAACTATTTCCAGATTAATTCCAAATCTTGACAATTTTTATTACTTCCACATTAGACCAATCCACCATTATTCCTCATTAAACTAATGTCATAGCTGCCTAATGCAGTATTTTCGTTCATAAGTAGACTGTATCTAGTCTTCATTTTAAAATGTGAACTCAGACACACACAGACACTTAAGCCTCCAAAGGTTTGCCAGTCTTTTAGAAAAACATTCCCAATGCTTACTATGAAATAGAAGGTCCTATATTTTCAGCTGTTTATAGTTTTATCTTGGGTTTTATCTTCTATTAAATTATCTGTGGGCACAGAACTTTAGGTACCCTGACCCCTGATATACCATGATCTTTCTAAAGTATTTACTCCCACCTTGGCATCTACTAATCTCATTGCCTGGAACACTCCTCCTGTACTTACCTACATAATTGCTCATGTACTTCTTTTGGATCTCTGCTCAGAATTCATTTTCTCAGAGAAGCCTTTCTTGATTCCCATACCATGCTCTATCCCTTTATCCTTTTAAAGTGCCTTTATAGCACTTATTTAGATGGTGTTTTGTTAGGTAAGTATGCTATCTATCTATCTATCTATCTGTCTGTCTGTCTGTCTGTCTGTCTGTCTGTCTATCTATCTATCTATCTCTCTATCATCTATCTATCTATCATCATCATCTATCTATCATCATCTATTTACTTATCTTTTGCATTTGACCTACCCACTAAAATATAGGATCCATAAAATCAGAGAATTTATCTGTTTAGTCCTAATTTTATGCTCAACATGGGGAAAAGATTTGTTATATGATAGGCATTAAATAGCTATTTAACATGTTGAAAGATAATATGTCAGAATGACATCTATTTTCTGATTCTTCCATGGTTAAAATAATTCATTCGTTAGAATTTCATGCTGTCTGCTCTATCCTCTAGGTTGAGAGATGACACATTGCTATCCTATAGCATAAACTCTTTGTTTCTCTTTGGAGCAAGCAGCTTCAACAACATATGCTGGCATTTCTCAAGTTTATTAAATTTTCAAGTTAATTTTTGCCCATTGCTTGGATTCCTTATATTTGCTTTCTTTTTTATTTTTAAAATTATTGAATTTATATTATATTTTTATAAATCATAGAAATTCTTTTATCTAATGAAGACACATATACATTTACGTGTGTGTATTGCATGGCTGATGCCACAGGTAGCCATGCCCCAGCATGGAAGGTGGTGTGAGGAGTGTAACAATTTATTTTGTAGGAAATAATTTACAAGGATACATTTTAGCTCAATTTATCTGTTAGAAATGTCACATCTTTATTAGCTTAAACAACTAAATTTTCTTTCTCTAAAACTCTTAAAATAAATTCAGGGTACATTTAATTTTGTAACAAAACCAAGGTTTTATGAGACATTTTTTGTTCTTTATTTTGTTGAGAGGTATGAGCTGTGAAACATTGTAATTTAAAGTAATTTTTATTTTTTGGTAATATAAATATAAGCTCATGCTGAGAATATTCAGATGCTTTCCTCTGAAAATCATTAACGTGGTGAGTCCAATTTAAAAGAACAATAATATTACAGAAGTCATGAAACCATGTAATCAGAAAACTCTAATACTTTCTGAATTAGCACTTTTCAATGGTCAAGTGTCTTGCAATACAAAAGATTTTATTTTAGTTTCATATTTTAAGATTATTATACAAAGGAGGGTTAGTATAATCATGTTTTACTCCTCTGTCCAATAATGCACAGACATTTCTTTGGCTGCAGAAAAAGGATTTTCCTGGTAGAACACTGCCTTAACAGATCTATGACAAAAATCAAACCAAGAAATCACTTTCAAATCAATTCTGTTTTTCTTTCAGGAGTTCAGAGAAATAAAAGATGAGAAGTAAATTTTCTTTCTATCTCTCACTCAGAAAGCCATTCCTTGGAGTACCAGATGTCATAGTTAATATTCTGATGTCATCGTTCTCATAGCAGAAAGCAAACTGAGCATTCTAGGTTTATGATTCTTATCCTACTTCATCTTTAGCAATCTCCTAACTCCATCCTGCTTGCTACAGTCCAACACATAGTTTAGTTCAAATAATTACTGTATCATGAAACTCCTTCAAAAGATAATAGAGAGTTGCAGGGATAAATAATTATTTTTCCTACTTTAAAAGATTGAGATCGGTTTAATAAATAAAAATGGAGACAGAAGATAGTATCTTTCTGACATCTTTGTATTTTTGATAAACAAATCTTATGTCTAAATTTTAATTTTTTTGACCCAACAAATTGACATCTCAAGTCTATCATTGATTATCACTTTGTTTCTCTATGTCTCTGGAAATTCATAGAATGATGTAGGGATGCAGGTGACTGACTCAGAGATCACTTTCTTGAACATATTTGTCTTACATATGCAGGAACAATGGTATTATATCTAACCATTCAAGCATGAGTATAATACCATTCAAACTAGAATTCAGGCTGATAAATGGTCATTCTTCTTGAAAAGAGAACTTGTTATATTCCAGGATAGCTTACCACACCAAAGAGCGGCCTTATTCATCACAAAGGTTTGTGGTAAACTTGATTATGTCTTCCGTTTCAACTTATTTGTCCTAGTCTTATCCAGCAGGAACAGAACACTTTCTCTTACCACATTTGCATGATGGTCCTTCAAATACTTGTAGACATTTTTATGGCTTTTCTCATTCTTCTCTTCAAAGTAAACACATCCAGGCTTTCAACTGCTTTTCATAAAACAATCATCATTTAGGTCCTACAATATTTTCTTATCTTTCCTCAATCAAAGCACCTAAAACTGAATGCAATACTCTGATCTGCAGTTGATAAATATTAATTAGTCTTCATTTGAGTCCCTGTGTTTTATATCTAGCTAGTGCTTCTTAAATATGTGATGCTTAGTCTTTCCTAGTTTCAACATTAATGTAATGTTTTGATTTTTTAACCTCTTTTTTTTTTCTTTCTTCCTCTTTTCTTCTCCCTCCTCTCTTCCCTCCACACATGCTGTTTTTCCTCTCTCTCTCTCTCTTTCTCTCTCTCTCTCTCTCTCTCTCTCTCTCTCTCTCTCTCTCTCTCTCTCTCTCTTCCCCACTCTCTTCCACCCTTTTCTCTTTCCCCAAACCCTCTATCCCTGCCTTCCTTTCTGATTGCAAGTTCTGGAATCTGGAATTCTGACTACTGTGAAAACCGTGAAAGATCTGACATTTTACCCTACTTACAGAGAACAGGTTAGCCTACCACAATCAGAAACAAGGAACTTTACAACTTGGAGCAAACACAGTAGTCAGATTATCAACATTTGCCCTAGTTTCCAGAGTCTCAATTCCCACAAGATGTTGCAAAGAGAATGAGGAGATGCCTGCACATACAGTGGATTCCAGTACAGAAAATAAACCCTTAGCTTATGGAATTTGAAACTTGTGAAATGGGCAAAGAACCTTCCTTTCTTTTGCATTGCAGGAGGACATTATCTTTATTACAATAGGCAATAAAAAAATTAAATAAAAAAAAACACCTGCCCTTTGCTCTGGAGAAAGTAATTTCTATCTAATTTCTATGGCCATTCACTATACAAACTTTTTCAAAAAAATAGTCTGGAACAAAGGTAGTCAGCACCTCTGGTCACAACTCACAGAGAATTTCAGAAGACCCAACAATTACCTTTACAAATCTATAGGTTATTCCTTTAGGATAAATTCTGAAAACTTTCTGTCAGTACTCTTTCCCATTTTGTTTCTCTATTTGAAACTGAAATTGCATGTATGTTAGACTGTACCACTGATTATTAAAGCTCTTTGATATTTTCTCCTTTTCTCTCTGTGCTGCTTCTTCCATTTCAATTAACTTGACCTGACATTTACTAATCTTTTTTTCTCTTTTTTGGTGGGATATCCAATGTGCTCTTAATCCCATCTAATAAATATTTTGTATCAGATATTTTATTATTAAGTTCTAAGATTTTCTTTTTATCCTTTTTTATACTTTTCTAATTTTACATAAATTTCTCATTCCTTCTCCATTATTTCCTATTTTTGCTATAGACTCAAACTTATATTTATTTTAACACCTGTTTAATTTGTGTTTCTGTTTTCATAGATTAATTTTTTTTCTTTTGATTCTGGATCACATTTTTTGTTTGTTCTCATCTCTGGTAATTTTTAATTGGATGCTGGATGATATGTTATAATACTTTGGATTTTTAATCTTCCTCTGAAAAGTATTGATTTTTTGTGGTAATAAGCAGTGAAATATCCAGGAGATTACCTTAAATTTGTAGGTACTTGGCTTGATACTTTGTAGTATGTTTGATTTAGATTTTGTGCTTAGTCCTAAGGATAATATCTTAGTGATAAGATGTAGTCCTCCTGGAATATTAATGAAAAGTTAAAGATATTTGACAATTTTGTCTACTCCACTCCAAACTGCACTGGGAAGCAGATGAAGTTTCTGCTCAGATCTTTAAGCTTTCCCACAGCCATATTTTCCCTCTCTTCCCAGGAATCTTCTCTGCAGTTCTGAGGTCAAAGATAGAGGAGAATTTACACTGTATTTTTTGGCTTATCCATCTGTGGCTCTCTCTTATTCAAATGTCTCTTTTATTTACCAGTCTCTATTAATGTTCCATATTCCTTAGGCCAATAAGACTATAACTTTCTGTTTGTGTTCTGCCCAATAGGGGAGAAACTGTATAAAGAGAGATTTCACCCAGTGTTAAGTCCTTTCCTTGAAGGATTAAATTTCCTCTACCTGCCTGCCACTGGATGCTCTTCAATACCTTTAAATAGGATTTTTTTTATATATATTTGCTCAACAGTTGGTAATGTGTTCTGCAGGAAGGTTCATTTGATACAAACTACTCTGCCATAACTGGAACCAGCTCTGTTTCAGTAATGGAACAGGAAAAGTTGAAAACCATATGATTTCACTCATATGTGGGACATAAAACTGAAAGCTACAAAAAAAAAAAAAACAAGACAAACAAACAAAAACTCATAGATACAAGACAACAGTTTAGTAGTTACCAGAGGGAAAGAGAGGAGAAGGGAGGTATATAGAGGCAAAGGGTATCAAATATATAGTGATGAAAAGAGATTTGTCTTGGGTTGGTGAACACACAATGCAATATACATATGACGTATTATCAAATTATATACTTGAAATCTATATAATTTTATTATTCAATGTCACCCCAATAAATTTAATTAAATAAATAAGTAAATAAGAGATAAGAATATCTACTCCCTAAGGATGTTGTGACAATCAATTGTGAACATTAATGTAAAGCACTAGAATGGAAATTTGGCACATTTTAAGCACGCACAAATTTTACTATAATGTTTACAATAGGAAAATCTTTCACAAAAAAATCTTAGGACTAACAACATTCTTAGGTTAGCAATAAAAGAAAATAAATATATTTTGATTGATGTAGGGGTCACTTTCTCGATTGCAAACTTTCTAGTTTTACTCTATTTTTATATGATAAAGAGAATTATTCAGTTCCTGACACTAAAATGTTATTTTAAAAGAAATGATGAAAAGAATTACCACACAGTAGCTTTATTTTGTACTACATTTCTCTAAAGAATAGTATGTTATGCATACTAAATTTGCATCAACTTTAGCAGATATTAACATGCCAATCTGCTATAATTTTTATCTTCCCTTTAGATGAAAAACAAATAGCCCAGGGAATATTCCATATATATCCTTTAGGTTTATTTTGGAAAAATTTCACTAAAAGTAATTAAATAATAACCAAATAAAAATTATTTAGCACTTGATACCAGTTTTATATATGTGCATATACAAAGAAACACTTAGAAATGTAAATACGCAATATTCTTGTAGTATTGTTATTCAAAAGTCTCAATTATTGGAGCTGTAGGAAATTCTAAGTGGTAATGAATAAATTGTTAAGTCCAGTCTTATACAGAATTTCTCCTTTTTGAGCCCATTTTCTTATTGCCTTATACCTCTTCTCAAGCCATGTCAGCCCAGACTAAATTATTTTAGGACCAATACAGCAAAAACAATTCAAAGAGTTGATAAAATATATACGTTTCAGAATATTTTCCAAACATATATATTTTATCAACTCTTTGAATATCTTCCTAGTTTAACTGCACTTGAGCCAAGCATGGAACCATAATTAGTACATAAAACTGACTCTACAGGGAACCAGAAATTTCTGATTTTCAACTCTGCTATAATCAAACTTCTGAAGATTGCAAAACCTATAATTTTTCAAATCATTTAAGCTAGTATCATCTATAATATAATATAAGGTATTTCTAAAAATTTTAAGTCAGAGCTTTTCATATGAACTTTATTCTTTTCCTGCTCACAAGAATTTATGAAAACTAATTTATGAAGTTACTAATTAATATCTATTTTAAGAATAATTATTCATAGTAATGAGCTAGTACATTTTTAAAAAATGCTAGCTAATTAAATTTAAGGACAGTAGCTGAACTTTTAAGTTCCAAGCTTGTTTCATAAACAATATACTAATTGAATCTTTATTGATTGATTTTGTTTTGTTACTATTCTAATTTCATATCAAATACAATTAAAATATTAAAAGAATACTATAAATAATTATGTTTTGTTAAAAAATTAGAATATTTTTAAAATAATCGCTTCTTATAGAAAATCAGAACGTCTATAAAACACTTCATAAAACAAACTTTTGCAGGTAACATATATTATCTTTGTACTTGGAAATGTTCTTCTTGAAGTAGTTGCAAAGATGAATTTTTAATTCATTCATCTTCAGACTCTTAACTTCTTCCACTAGGGAATTTATTAATGTAACACTGATATTTCTGTATTAGCTCACACAACACAATCTAACTAAATACTGATACTGATATTTCCCAGAGTAATCACCTACATGATACTTATTATGTGCAGGCTTCTGTTTTAAGATATGTTCATATATTGATCTGTGAAATCCCTCATATAATCCTACCAAGTAGACCCTTTTTATTATGCACTATTTTATAATTAAGGCACACAGATTAAGAAACTTATCCAGATGTAGCATTAAAAACTCAGGAAATCTGGCTTCAGAAAATTAGTTAATTATTCTACTACAAAATTAAACCATCAACAAAAAACACTAAGGGCAAATATAAAAAGCTGATTTAAACTTAAAAACTGAGACAAAAATATTAAAGCTATTATCCTAAGAAGAATATAATGCAATAGTTCTCAGTGACCTACCTAATGTATAAAAGTCATTTCTCTTCTGAAAATGTCTTCTCCAGGGATGCTTTCCTATTACTATGTCATTGCTTCTGACATTTCCTACAATATTAGTTTCTATAACTCTAAATTTTATCTTCCGTTGGCATTCTAATTTTGCTGGTGAAGACTCTGTTTCCTTTCAGTTCTCCAGGAAAAGAAATTCTATAATTCTAAGTATTATATCACTATCATTTATGACTGAAATTATGTACCATTAAACATTATCTGATTTCTTCACCAAAATGATATCTGTCTTGCTTAAGACAGTTATGAAATTTTTCTCTCTTCTTTTATCCATATCCTGCTTAGGTTCAGTCACTAGTTTCTGTGTCAGTTTTCTCAGAGTTATATTACTTCTATATCCTCTCATATCTACCAAGTCAAACAACTGTACTTCCTTGAAATGAATGTGTTTTATTTAAGGGCAAACTACTTGAAATACAGTGTATCAAACTCTCATAGAGAATATACCTATACAATTGAATCAGTTGGGTAACATTCAGTGACAACTTGGAAGAAAGCAATTTGCAAAACGGGATTAAAATAATTTTTAATATAAATAAAAAGATTGAGGAATGTCACTACACTTATAGGCTACTATTAATATTTCCTTTTGTCTGAAAAAATGTCCTCTGAATTAAGATCTAAAATAAGATGCAATGCTGCAGATGGTCTGGAATTTCCATATTCTGGGGGAAAGGAGAAAAACTTTTTAGCTAATAAAATTATTACCATGTATTTATTACTATTAAGTTTCTCTCATACTATATAAAATCTATGATTTGTAAGTTTTCAGTTTGTGTAGATACAAAATATGGTAGACATTTTACAGGAACGTTTATCTCTAACTTAGAGTAATTCTTAAAGTATATTAATGTAATTAATTTGGGATTATTTGCTATTGTTCTTTTATATACATGAGTAAAAATAACAAGTATCTTAAAAATGTTAACAATTAAATTTTTAAGAAAAATTAATTTTGAAAATTGCATGTTTAGAAATAAATATTGAAAGAATCTTGACAAATCCTAAAGAGTCTATAGAAAAGGTAGAACAATAATAAAGGGCTTATCAAAGTGCCAATAAAAATAAAATTAATTGATTAGTTAATTAATTTTAAAAAATGACAAGCTGAAAATTTGACTTTCAAGTTTAATTATATAGAAAACTCAATTAAAACTATTTTATACCTTTCACAAAATAGCTTTTATTTGCTTTAATGAAAGCTACATCTAACCTCAACTTAAAGCTAGTTTTCCAGTGTAGAAAATTTCACTGACAAAGTACCACATTTATATATTCCTTTTTCCTTATAACAAAATTGCAAAGTATCAGTAGCAGTTGTTAGCTGCTGAGGCCCTGAGACTTGTATCTGCTCATACTGTATATCTGTAATAAAACATTAAAATCATAGCTATAGAAAGATTATATGCATAATGATAAGTAATCTCAAAATGTTTAGAAGACCTATTAAATTGCTGCAAAATATCTTTTTGAAGATTCTTTTGGAGGGGCACTGAAATTGCAACTTAGCATTATGAGAATGTTTTCATTTGGTCATCAGCTGAGCTAAAGTAGAGATAATTTGTATAGATTCCAAAATGATAACTAAGGTTATTATAGAGATAACCCGCAGCATATTTGTAATCTTCCTAGGCAGCAAAAATAACCAGCTCATCATATTTTAATTAAAATGATAGTCATTTTGTTGAATTGGAACAAAAAAAAAATCTTGGTTTCTCTCTCTCCTCCCTCCAATTGGGCAGAAAGGATAGTCTCTGAGTTGAAAGACAACAGGGTAGAAAGAGTCCCAGTGCATGTACTTATATATTTGTGTGTGTGTGTGTGTGTGTGTGTGTGCGCGTGCGTGTGTATACACACACCATATGTTGTGTATACACACACTCATATGTATATTGTGTATACATACATACAAACATACACAACATATGGTGCGCGTGCGTGTGTATACACACACCATATGTTGTGTATACACACACTCATATGTATATTGTGTATACATACATACAAACATACACAACATATGGTGTGTGTATACACACGCACGCGCACACACACACACACACTGGTACTAATATATGAGCAACATTATGTAATAAGAACAGCCAAATTTAGCCATGTGAACATTTAGGGAACAAGAGTTTCAGGGCAAGCCTCTGAGTGTGGGGTTATCTCGGCATTTAGAGAAACAAAAAGTCAGAATGGCTGAAGTAAAATGAACAAGGAAAGAGACAGGGTGGACAGGGCTCAGGGGTTCATAAGGGCTGAATGAGATGGGCCTAAGTAAATCATGTTACAAAGGGGATGAGTTTGCTTTTACTGAAACAAGCAGACATGTAATTTTTAAATTAAAAAAAAAAAATTTATGTATGCCTACAGCACTTGGTCTTCCTAGGTGGGCTCCCTCCAAGTACTAACCAGGCCCGACCCTGCTTAGCTTCCGAGATCAGACATCTGGCTTGAAACAAGCAGACCTGTAAATAAAACAAAACAAAAAAATTTTTTGAGAGCTTTAACTAGGGAATTGGTGAAATAAAAATTGTCTTCTAAAAAGTTTACTGTGGCTCCTGGAGAGCATGGGCAGCAAGAGTGAAAGTGACTGATCATCAATAATGTCGTAGAAGTCCAGGATGAGACCATGGTGCCTTTGGCAGATGGTGACACTTGGGTTTGAGAAATGTAGGCAGTGCTTAAGGTTCATGGAATGCAGAGGAAGGAATCTCTACAACACAAAATATCAGTAATTACATTTCTAATAGCAAGTGTTTTATTTCTAACAAAGATTCTTATAATTTTTTTCCCTAAACCAGATTATTCTCACAGTCAGAGATAGGACAAAAAGAAGATCATTATTCTACTATGCTTTGTTTCATGAATGTATCAAATACATTAACAAATACTATAATTGTATATCCTATAATTTTCTTTTAATAGACAGCAGTACTCAGACTTTTAGTTCTCAGGACTTTTTTTATATTCTTAAAAAATATTTATGACTCCAGAGATTTTTTTCTGTTTTATTTATTTTTAATGTATTTATATTTACCATGTCAAAAAATAAAATGAGGTTTTAAGATATTAATTAATTTATTTTAAAATAAAAGTAAATCTGTCATATGTTAAAACAAAAACATATTTGTATGAACATTAACTATTCCAATAACAAAGTAATTAGAGAAAAGTAACATTGTTTTGTTTTTGCAAATCTCTTAAATACTAGCCTACTAAAAAATAACTGGATTCTTATATCTATTTTTGCATTCAATTTTGATATATTGTTTTGTTTAAAGTACATGAAGATAATCCATGTATTTCAAACCAAAATGTACAGATATACATTTTTGATGCCACACCAAATTTCAACAGTTGGTAGTTTTTTTAAGATTAGTCACATATAGATGCTCAAATAATACCAATTAATTCTTTTTGTACCTTGTTATATTATAATCTATTGGTCTATCTTGCCCTTTGACTGTGTACCTATCCATTTATGGTGTTAACTTTATAGTCATTAGGGAAATGTTGGTTCACTGAGTTATGCAGATATGCCAAATGACATATGTTTTTACATAATATCAAATAATACGTTTGTTAATACTACCATCAGTTTTATTAACAAAGTATTGGCATGCTATTAAAGTTTTCAGTAGTAGATTAAGTTTTCCAAAATTCTAATATTATGTTGAAAATTCAAATTTTCTCATTCACAAAAAATTCTATTATTTGTTTTCCTTGAAGAAACAAGTCCATTTCTTACTCTTCAAGACAGTTTGTAAAATATGCATGTCTGAATACCACAGTTTGTCTGTCAGTAGTTCTTTCTAGTGAAAATGGTGTCCATAAAAAAAAAAAATTCAGCTTGCAAGTGAAACAATAACTCTTGTCTTATCACACAGGTGTTTTTCCTAGGAATAACAATCATAATTGCAACATTGCTTTATGAATAATTTTTTTCTTCACACAGAATGTTAAAATATACATGTACTCTAGGGTCAAAATTTAATCAAATCAATAATTTGTACTGCTTCATCAAGGACATTGTTAAATAAAACCCAAAGTCCTTTACTGTAAATTCATGGTGTTAAAAATATAATGGATATTAGTGCAGGTTAGTGCTACAGCTTTAATTCATGCCTAGGTGCCATAATTTTTATCTAAAATTGCTTTTGAAGCATCAGTGCAAATTTCACCTCAACAAAAGGCTTTTATATCATTACAAAAAATTACATTAAATTACATTATATATTTGCATGTATTTTTGTGATTCTGTTTAAAATGTATTATTATTTTATCTATTATATTGAAGAATTTAAGAGGTCTATATTATTGAATTAGAAAGGCAGACATATATATTTATTTATCAATATAATTCAGAGAAAATTATTCAATGTTAACTATACATAGAGTGCAATAGTATAAGGTTTCAGAGGATGGAGTATTTAAAACAAGGTTTTATTAGAAGATTTACTGGAGTATGTGACATTTAGAACTGGTCTTCAATGATGATAATTCAATACAAAGCTTCTACCACTTATTGGTCAATGTGTGAGAACACTGATGTCTCAAGAAAAATCAGAATGTTTTGATATTCCTAGTGATCATTCTATACAAATATCATAATCTGTTTTATGTTTCACTATAGCATGGGGCAACTAATTGCTCAATATAAAGAGAATATTCCATTTGAATATAAAATAATCCAATGGAAATACCTTGAAAATTATTATTTTCAAATACCAACTGTTCTATCCTCACAAAATTTCTTATTACATTATTTAATAACTGTAAGTTATTTCCTAATATGAAAACAATTTTATTAAAAGAGTGATTTTCTTTTACTTTTTAAAACATTTATTTTATTATTAGTTGTGAGTAAACAGTACATTGGTTAGACATTTATATAGCTTATAAAATGATCCCCCTAATTTCTCTTCCTCTCCTCTGGCTCTCTACCTAGCCATTACATTAATGCTAACTGCATTCTCTATGCCATGCTCCCCATCCCATGACCACCTGTCAACTACTAATTTGTATGGAAGGGTGATTTTGAAGAATATTTTTAAACTTCCTATTGAGTTATCCAGGGGCTATGATAGACCACCTACTTTAAAGTGTTAGTATGCTCCTTTGCTCCAGTTATTTTGCTGATTGCAAATGCCTCTCACCCGTTTAAGCAAGTTTTTTTTTTATTTAAGTTTGAGCAAAGACTGTCCACAGTATATATAAAATAATATAATCATTAATAATAATAGTAATAAAATACCATAAAAAACTTAATTCAAAGATAGAAGTTGCATCTATGCTAGAAACCATTTTGTTCAATGACAATAACTCTTCTATATATTTTACATATATGTCTATGTAAAATAGTCACAGAGATGTGAAATAATTCAATCTGCATTTTTTAAAGATTACTGTATTTATAGTATGTGTAGTAGGTTGCAGGAGATGCAGCATAAATGCAAAGAGAAGTAGCCTATGACAGAAGTCCACGTGCAACCAAATGATAAACGTGATTGGGAGAGATTACACGGTGGAAGAGAAGTAAGATATATTTAGAAGGCAAAATTGACAGTTTGATGATCAGTGGGAGGGAGAATGACTTTAGATTTATGGCTATATTCGTGTCCCCTTATCCACGGTTTTGTTTTCTGTGGTTTCAGTTACCTGAGGTAAATCATGGTTTAAAATATTAACTGGAAAATTCTAGAAAAAATCATTAATGAATTTCAAATTACACATCATTCTGAGTAGTGTGCTGGAATCTTATGCTATCCAGCTCCATCTCACATGGGTCATCAATAATCCAGTGGCCAAAAGTAACTCAAATGTCCCACATAATTATAAGGGGCAAAGAGATATAGTCTAGTCCTTTGCTCAGAAGAAAAGATAAAACTAAATATAAAAGAATCTAAGCATCATTTGTTCCAGGTCTTAATAGTTGTTAATGATATCATACTATGTTATACAAACATCAACTCAGTTAATTCTCAAAACACACCTATGAGATAAGCATTATTATTGCATTTTATAAAAAGAGGAATCAGACTCGATGACATAATTGCTGAAATAACAGAGATTATAAAAAGCAAGACTGAGAACAGAAAACAAATTTTTCTACAATTTCTTTCACTTGTTTTCATTTTTTAACTTCTCCATTTGAAAAATTTAGAAGTCAGAGAAAAACTATAAATAAAAGGACAATGAACCCTTACTTTTATAATGGAATACAGATTTACCAATTATTATTTCACCACATTTATGGTTCTTTCCCTCTTGTTTTCTCTTTGAAAATTATAATTAATTCTCAAATAACTTATCAAAACTTATATGTCACTTTTAAACCTAAAAATTTAGAATGTCAATCCTAAAAATTTAGAATGGCAATAAATATTTTAAAATAAACCCACTATATACTTATTCATCTAACATTGGTGCCCACTCGATAATTTAACATAGATAATTTACCATGTTTTAAACACTGCATTGTTCATTTTCAATTTTCTCAGTTATTCCAAAATGACTTTATAATGTCTTTTTTAAGAATCATGAAACCTTCAAGAAATGTATGATAAATATTTATAATCTTATACAGTCATTTGCCACATAGCAAGGTATTGGTTAACGATGGAGCACAGAAAGAAATGTGGTCCCATAAGATTATGACGGAGCCAGAAAATTCTTATTTTCTAGTGACACTGTAGTGGTTGTAAGATTATAGTGCAACACATTACAGTTTTGTGTCATCTTAGTCTATCAATAGCGAAGCCATCAGCTCAAATTGTTTGGGAGCACTCACCTGGGCCTTGGTGAGCTTCCCATGGACTTCACCCTTTCTTAAGCAATGTTATGACTGGACTGACCTTTATGCTTCTTATTACAATTGTAAGATATCTTTCAGTAAAAACTATTAATAATGTTCAGGAAAAACAAAAGGAATGTTTTGTTTACAGGCCCTAGGGTGCACAATTCACACTAATGAAAGATGCAGCGAATCCCATGAGGGGGGACTCAAATCCTACACCAAAAGATGGTCCTTGACTCTGCACAGGAAAGAATTCAACCATGAGCCAGAGTTTGAGGCAAAAGGAAAGTTTATTAGATAAGGAATAATGCTCCACAGAGAGAGAGATGTGGTCTCCTCTCAAAGTCGGAGTAATGAGAACCCCTGAGTGTTTGAGGCATTCGGTTTCATATTTATTCCTTTCAGAGTGTGGGTATGCAGCATTAAAGGCACGGGGAAATAGTAATTTCAGCAGTTATCTTTCTGTAAATTCCCTGTAGTCTGGCTGTATGCTGATCAGCCAGGTTCCCATGTCTAGCACCTCGAAGCAGATTCTGAATACAACCTGGTTTAATATTAAGTCAATTTCTGTATTTCTCATGTCTCTCCTATATTAACATCATGAAGTACAGAGCATGGTAATGGATTGGAGGGAGGGAGAGAGAGTGAGTGAGCATGTTCTCAGGGGCCTGTGGTCCTGCTTTTATGAGAGTCAAGGGTGGGGGCCTATGGGTCACAGGCTCATTCTTTATTGGTGAATTTAAAGCATGAGAGTGGGAGTTTAAAAAATGAGAAGAGATAAAAATAAGTAGCCCAAATGGTCAGTTATCTAAATCAACCTAGATATCTAAAACAAAGTATCCTCAAGAGGAAGGTAGCCTGACTTCATCTGGTTGTATCTTGAACAATGGTCTTCTCCTTGAAGGCCAGGCCTTTTTGAAATGGATGTCACTTTGGAGTAGACTCCTAGGCAATCGAAGCTTCCATCAAGCAAGTACTTCTATTACCAAAAAAAAAAAAAAAGTCAACCTTCACTGCATACACTGCAATTACTCATGCTGATGTAAACAAACCTTTATCAGAATGTGTCACCATCATTAAGCTGTGCATGACTGTAATGTCTTTTCAGCCTCCTTTAATCAAGAATCCTTTTTCCACTTTTCATTGATACTGTTTAAAGTTCACGTCAGATTTTTATTTTTAGGTTTATTTTGTCTTCTTTTACTTTGCATTTTCAGAATGTCTTTCAATTTGAATTTGTCTAATTCTTTCTATCACAGTTAAGTTCAGTGGGAAAATGTTGCTCTATAAGTTTACATAAATGTTCCCTTCTCATTGTATCACCTCAAGAGTCACATAATATCAATTGCTCTATTTTAAGGTTGTTAAATTCGATCAATTAAGGTGATAAACTGGCTGTCTTTACTTGCATATATTTCTTTCCCTTCTTGTTCTTCTTCATTGACTTTTGCTTCCAACTGTCATTTTTTTTTCTTCAAGGACCTATATTGGCAGGTTTGTTATATCCCCCTTCAACAATTATAAAGATGTCTTTCTACCTTTAGAGTTAAAAAATAATCGTTCAGATGACATTTTTTTATCAAACGATTTGGTGTATGTTGATGATTTTTACTTGAATCAATTATTACAGAGAAAGGTATAAAGTGATTTTATTATTCTCTCATTCTTTCTAAATTTATTAGCTGACATTATCATATAAAAAAGTAATTTTTTATCCACCTTGCTCTTCTTTTTCAAATTTTATTTTATGATTTATTTCAAGTATACAGAACATTGGTTAGACATTTATATAGTTTATAAAATAATCCTCCTAATTGCTCTTTTGTTCCTCTGGCTCTCTGCCGAGCCATTACATTAATGCTAAACCTATACTTTTTTCTTTGTTTGTTTCAGTATAGTTTTTATTATTCACTGGGTCACTAGAAACTAAGGGAAAAGCACTTTTCTGTTTTACCAATAAGTCTTTAAAAAACATACCTGTATGCTGATCAGTGAAGAAATGTTGCTTCTGAATCATTCTTTTTCTCTTTCAATGTGAAAATTTAATATGTCTTAGATTTTCTGTGTCTTTGACCTCTTATGCTTTTTTATTCCTTTTTTATAATTTGTCTTCCTCTGAATGCTTCAGTTTTTATGTTTTCTCTTTAAATGTCTTTCAGTTCACTAATCTTCTCTTCTGCAGTATGTAATCTTCTGATGTATTCATCCATTGAGATTTTAATTCCAGTATTGTATCTTTTCATTTTAATTTGTTATAGAGTCAATTTGGTAGAAGAATTTTACATCTTCATTTGTATTTTCAAAATTTGTATCCCTTTACTTTCCTGAAAACATTAATCATTCCTATATTAAATCATTATCAACTTCAGTATTTGGATCAGCTATATGTCTGTTTCTAATTTGCTGTATTTGTGGTGTGTGTGTGTGTGTGTGCATGCATGCACATGCATTAGTCTTGGTTGTTTATCACATTATTTATGAATATTTATGATTAAGTTACTAAAACCATGTGTAGGCTCTGAATGATCTTGTTTTCCTCCAAGAGTTCATTCTTCTGTACTATGGCATGGGCTGATCATCTTAATCAAAAGTGAACTGGTAGAAGGTGAAATGTTCTCCTGAGCCCCTTTTCCAGGCAAATCCTAAAATCAATTTTTTCTTCCTTAGGTCTGTGAGAAGGCCCCAAATTGTAATCTGTTTTTCAAACGCTTTCTGCTTTGTGCATCCCTCTACTGCAATGCCTTGAAAGGAAAAGTAGCGCAGGCTCATTCTACCCTTATCAATGAAAACTGGAAAGTTTCTAATTTTTATCTCTTTATATTCACAGGACTGCCAGAACTCTGATGATTTCACTTTTTTTATTATTATTATTAAGGATCTCTGACTCAGTTATTCACCTATATATCCTTAGTGTCTCTGTCCTAGAGCAGCAAAGGCCTTTCTTGAAAATGCATGAGTGAAAATTTAGCTCAATTCTCTCTGTGGTTTTTCTTTCTTTGAAACATTTGCTTTCCCCTTGATTGGTAACTTAGCAGTTCTTAAATCTTAACAGTTTTTGAGTACTTCCTGCCTTTCTGGTACAACAAGATGTTTTAAGTATCATGCATTTTTCCTGTCCAAATACTAAAAATGATATTTACAAGGACCTCTGTTTTCTTATGGATACTAGTGTGTCATTGCTTTTAGGTCATTTCAGTGAGTATGAACTGCACACACACAAGTTACTGTTGGGGCGGATTGTATTGTAATTAGGTGTTGCCCCAATAGCAGGGGGTTTGGAGATATATAACAATGCAGATGTATAATTTGCATTTTTCCTCAGTTTTTCCTGATTGACACAGTGAAGAATCATAGCTTAGTGAGATTTAGAAAAGATTATAAAGTATATTTTAGAAAGACAAAGAATGCATGCACACACATATCACACAAATACACATGTAACAGAGTGCTGTAACAACAATGAAAAGCGACAAGAAAGAGGCCACAAAAGCATGCAAAAAAGGCCACAAAAGGCCCAGAATTGGGAATGTCTACATTATATTTGGGCTGTGATAGGTGGGTCCAAAAGCATTCCTAAGTGATTGGCATGTTAGGTCATTTCGATTGGCACCTGGCTGCTGCATAACATCTTGCCTAGTGTGCATGTGCATACCCAAAATTCTACTACCATTGGAATGTTCTGTGGGTAGTCTCTAGGCTGGGCCTCTATTTCTTTGTTCCCTGTGTCATTCATGCTGACTAGCTACCTAACACACATATACATATACATTTATATTTTTGAGTTGATACCTGCAATTCTAATCCATTACCACAAAGCTCTTTCTTTTTTTCTTCATTCTATGTTTGTATTTCCCTCCTCTCACAATAAAAACCTTACTTCCTAACATTTTATTTTATTCTATAGAGTTTAAGGAATGGCAAATAGTATTTTCTTAGAATGCAGTACTATTTTTACTATAAAGGCTAGAGGCTTTATGAGCAATATAAGCCATTTAAAGTTTATTTCTCAATGCTTCTGAAATGTATTCATTTAAAAACTCTAATGCCTACTGAGCTCAGCATCAAATCCAGATAAAGGCAATATGGGGCAGAGTTTGCTTGCATTTAGAGTCTCTATAGGAAACTTTCTTGTAAAAGAATGTAAATATCTCTTCAGGGGAGTACCATAAAAGTGAATTTGAGAAGATGTTGTTAAAATATGGCTGGTAATCCTTCCTGAAAGCACAAAACCTTTCCACTGTAAAAATATAATAATATTTACTCAAATATTTATTCAAAGAATCACAGGGCTGCATGGAACCCTGAGAGGCTGTCAAGTCCATTTTCCAACCTTCAGGCAAGACCACATTTAAACTACCTTAGATGATGAAAAGCACTTTTCTTGTAAAGGACTTCCTTCCTTGGGTATCCCATTTTTATTTTAACATCTTTAACTGTGAGGAAATACTTTATTGTACATAGCTTATACCCTCCATTCTGCAGTTTAATCCCCTTTATCTTCTTCTATGCTAAGTAATAAAAAGAAAACAGTTTGTTATTATCTATTGAATAATATTCCTTTACAGATTAGAAATAGTATTATATGACTCAGCCCTATTTTTTTCTTTTTCTTTTTGTTGTTGTTGTTGTTGTTGCATTTGAAATTCATTCCATGGCCATATTTGCTTTATCTACTTAAAGAGCTTACTATTCTGCTATAATCCTTTCAAATTATGCTTAACTTTTGATCATAACAAAGTAATGTAGTCAAAATGCGGCCAACAAACCATAATGTAAGGAGACCTGACAAACCATAATGTAAGGAGACCTGACATCTCACTTCTCTTAAAAGATGTGACTGTGAATTTCTGATTTATTATTTTATTTGTTTCTATTAGACAGCAAAGATTTTTTCCTCCTTATTGATTGTATCTATTTAAGTCAATTCTCCTAGAAAGCCATGTTATTTAATGCATAACCACTAGAACTTATAGAATGATGTTGATATTATACCTCAACCTGCCAATTCCTGAACAGCTGATTAATAATAAGATTATAATGGTAAATACTACTGAGTATGTAACATGTGCCAGCCACTGTGCTAAGCACATAAGAATTACCTAGTTTAAATATTATAACAATTACAATAAATGGTTAGGTAGTTAGTCAGATGTGATCAACAGGGGGGACAAAGGAATAGGGGCCCAGCCTAGAGATCGCCCAAAGAACACCCCAGTGATAGTAAAATTCTGGGTATGCACATGTGCATTAGTTAAAGAGCTATATAGCAGCCAGGTGTTGATCAAAATGACCTAACTTGCCAATCACCTAGGAACGCCTTTGAAACCACCTGGCCCAAATATAATAAGGTAGACATTCTCACTTCTAAATTATCTCTTTTTGGTGGTCTTTTGTGCCCTTTTGCCTTCTGGGTTCTCTTTTTTGTGGCCTTATTATGTTGGTCACAGCACTGAAACCATGTGGAAACCACTGGGACATTCTTTGTCTTTTCTAAAATATACTTTTAATAAAACTATTAACTCTCAATGACCTGTGAATCTTTACTGCATCATTTGAAGAAGAACTGAGGGAAAATGCTAGCTACATGTCTGTGCCATTGTTATCCTTCTTCCCCCTACATTGGGGCAACACGGAACTTCAATCAACCCCAATGGAGACACTATTAATTTTATTTAAAAGTGGGAGAGAAGGGACTGAATTTTAGTAAAATGAATAACACAAGGAGTAGAATGGTTGGTTAATTCAACACAAATCAATCGGACTCTGAAACCTATACTTTCAGCAATACAAACTTCATCAGAATTAAACTTGGTTTCTAACACTTAAAAAAGAAGCATCAGAAATACAATCTGATGACGTTTAGGACAATCCTAAGAGAACAGGAAAGCCCTGGTTAAGTTTTATTCTGATGTCACAGCAATCGCTGCCCAAGTATTACATGAAAGCAGTTACATATCTTGCTAACTGTAATTTTCAAACTATCAAAAACATTATATAATGATAAGGAAGAGAAGATAAAATTGACTGAGGACAGAATAACTTTTTAGGAAAATTGAAGAGGATCCAGGGGATCAATTTCAGTTTCATTGAGAGAAGTAGGATGCCTTGAGTTTCTCAGTCAATAGTATCCAGTTTTAGGAGAAAAGCAATTTCAAAATTAAATTAAAAACATAAAGTGTGATATAATGCTAGACTCAAATTGAAAATATATATATATTTTCATCTGGTTGAGGATCTAGGATCACCATAGGTCAAATAAAAAATAGAATCGATAGAGGCTAAACTGGCAGTAAATGGTCATTTTGATCAAAATGGTGCTGCAAGCATTGTCCAGAGGATGAGGATAAACACATTATCTTCCACCAGTTACCTACCACTACAGTTTTGTTAGTAATTGATTAAAATTAAACATGAAGGTCTGGGGATTGTGATTTCTCAGTAAAAATCTGTGGAATTTGGTTCTATGGTTATAGAAATCAGAAGATATAATTATACAACATTTCTATCTAGTTTGTCATTTTTGGATAAGGAAAAGGAGCCCCAGTATGATAACATTCAATAAATGTCAAAGAGCTTGAATTTGAATAGCTATAAATAGAAGCCAAATCTTCAGAATCCTAGAATCAGTATGCTGACCTAATCTCTCATCACATATAAATCTTAAAACAAATAAGACCTATGTTTTATGAGAAAATTATATTATCAGTTAAAATGTTAATTCTAAAAAATAATTATTGAATGATTTCTATGTAATAGGAAATGTACTAAGGTGTTTATTAGGATTTTATCCCCCACTAATTATCTTTAGAAAATGGCATATAATTACTCTTATTATGTAGATTAGAAATGAGAAAGCGAGACAGTGACATGTTCAATACATGATCAAAGGTCCTACTTCAAGTAAGTGGTAGAGATAGATTTAACTCCATACATATATATTGAGTTTAGAGACCAAATTTTAATACATTGTCTCCTGCATTGACTCTTTCATTCAGAAGTAAAATTGAGAGACTCAGTTATAAAATTTTAGAATACATAAAGCATGCATAAACAAATTGATGAATAAATTATGAATATATATAATTAGATATTTTTTAAATTAATAAGAAAACACATAATTAAGTTAAAAGTCATGGAGATGAAATTTTTCTACAAAAATATAACTTACTTATACTACACATGTATATGATATATATATAATGATATGTATACAACTACTTTCATGTTTTTATATATACATACAGGAGAATAGAGATCTAAATAGGGATCTAAATAGAGATCTAAAACTTAGTAATTTTAAAAATATAGTTAAAATATATTTTAAATAAATAATCTGCAAAAACCAGGTCAGATGGCATTTAGAAAAAATTCATAAAACATTCAAAGGAGATTATATAGAAACTCCTTTATGAACTGTTCTTAAGAATAGAAAAAGTAGAGAATATTTTACTCTCAATCATTTTATGAGACTAGTATACTTTTGATACTAAAATTGAGAGACAGAGTAAAAGACAGAAGACTTTCAATTAATCTCTCTCATTAACATATATTCAAAAACTTTAAACAAGATATTATCAAACTAAATCCATCCATTAAAAAATACCCTGTGACTATGTAACTATTATCTTATGAATGCAAAATTGATTCATTCTTAAGAAATCAATTATAGTAATTCACTGTATTAGTAGATTAACATGTACTTCAACATATTACTGATTAAAAATTAAATATAAATCACCAAAAATGATACAGAAAAAAGATTCTTAATAAAATTCAACATGTATTTATAGTAATAATTCTTAGCAAAAGAGAATAAAAGAGTATCCATATAAAAGTAATCTATCAAAAATTACTGGTAATGTCCTACCTAATGGTATTTTTTTTTTTTAAATATTTCTGCTTCAGAAAGTATTTCAAGGGCTTCACTCATTAGTGTTAGGAAAAAAAGTTAAGGAAATGAGAGGCAAAAGTTTTCTATTTCTTCTTGACTCAGTCTTGGAAGATTGTATGATTATAGAAATCTATCCATTTTTTTCTAGGCTGTCCAATTTGTTTATAGTATTCTCTTATGATCCTTTGTATTTCTATGGTGTTGGGTGTAATTTCTCTTTCATTTCTGATTTTGTTTATCTGGACCCTCTTTTTCCTTGATAAATCAGCTAAAACTTTATCAATTTTGTTTATCTTTTCAAAGAAACAACTCTTAGTTTTATTAATCTAGTTTATTAGTTTTTAGTCTATTTTAGTTATTTTTGCCCTGATTTTTATTTCTTCTTTCTACTACCTTTGGGCTTTGTTTGTTCCTTTTTCTCCTAGTTCTTCTAGGTGTAAGTCTAGATTATTTAAGATATTTTACTTGTTTCCTGAGTTAGGTCTGTATCACTATAAACTTTTCTCTTAGAACTGCTTTTGCTGCATTTCATAGATTTTGGAATGCTGTGTTTCATTTTCCTTTGTCCATTAAAGTGGTATTCAAAAGTGTTTAAAATTGGATGCTACATAGTATTAAATTAGAAATTATTGAATAAATTAGCAATGATGCATTCAAACAGTGAAAAGTATATTTAAATTATAAGAAATGCGCGTATTTGAGCATAACAATATCACAAAATATGTCTTTGAGTAGAAAAATAAAGTTGCAAAAAGAGAGGTGTGATATGATTTCTTTTATGTACAATTTTAAACACATAAAACCAAGGTATATGCTGTTTTTTTCTTCATGGCTGAGAATCATGAAAAAGTTAGTGTTAACATTGATGCTTGAGAATGGTTCTCTACCTACATCTAAATGTCTAATCTTATTTTAAAAATGCAAATCATATATGGCAAAACATTAATATGTTGAGAAATATGAATGGTAGGTAAGTTCTTTATTTTACAGTATACAGCTATTTAAACATTTCATACATATTAAGATATATCATGTTATATCAAACCCTTTTTCTAATTTATCACATTTAGAATCCCTCAGAAGAAAGAAGTTAACCTAACATAAAGATGATATGTGATCCATTTCTTTTCCATTACAGAGGAGATTCTTTTGGTCTTATTTGAGTAATTTCATTTTTTGTTATTTTGTTATGCCAATTTAAGTTAATTCTTTTAGCAAAATGTACAGTTTATTACAAAAATTAAGTTAATAAAATTAAAATAAGTTTTTATTTAGAACTAAAATCATAAATTGTTGTAGTTTTCATTGGGTTAACAGACTTATACTTACCTAGTTTAAATAATTTTATTTAAACTCAGTCATAATTTTAACAATGATAATACTGATTTTAACATAATTTATCATAGTTAATAATTTTTTAAGTGCAGTTAATGACTAATAACAAAAGTTTATTTTCAATCTGATTCCTTGTTTTGGTCCTCTTTAAGTTTTTGTCTCTCTGTATATCCCCTTATTGGTGCCCCACTTCTATTAAAAAGAAATATATTAATATACCTCCTGCACATTCTCAGGTCCTGAGAAAACAAGAGCAATAAATATTCACGGAATGTGTACAATGTGCAAAGTACTATGCTAATGACACATAAATTTTAACTTTCAGTTTCCGTTGCACATCAGGCATATTTAAAATTATTGTTACTATCTGTGAGATACACAGCCAGTAAAAGGAAATCAGTGTTCAAATTCAGATCTCTCAGGAGCCAACTATTAAGGGGTTGGTAGTGTGAATGACAAATGTGATAAATGTTATATCAAACCTGGTGGAAAAGTACTAGCAAAGATAGGCACTGTCTTTGCACAAACATCTTCCTTTGAAATAAATAAACTGTAGGTCTCAATGATGATGTGTAACTTAAATATTTCACTTTATCTAGTGATGTTTAATATCTCGTTTACTGAATCAATGTTATTAAAGGAAAGAGTAAGTTGTAAGGTTTGGAGCATCTAAATTATACGCTGGTATAAACAGTAAATTCAGCTTTAATACCTATCGGTAAAGAGAAATAATGCACTGATAGTGAAAATGTCTTTCTTAACTTATGAAAATTCAACCATTTTCACTCATACATCAAGTGATATTAGGAAAGTTTTATTAGTACTAAATAATATTTCTGCTGGTTATTTTTTATAAACAGGAAAGCATTGCTTCTACTGTCCAAGGTGAGATTTTTGAGAAGTTTTCCTATATGCAATGGCATTCAGCAGAGTATTTATTATCAGTCCTTCTAAAAATGGCATATTTGTCTAATAGACAATGAAAACATTTAACATTCCATTTCTTTTATTGACAATCTGCTATTACCATTGATCATTTTTTTTGGAAAGAAACAAAATTCATTGTCAGAATAATAATGAAAATTCAAAGCATGAATAAAAATGAAAGTGACTAGACTTATAAATCAAATGTGACAATTAAGTGTTTACTTAAGAGAGTAGAAACGCATATAAGGATATCTTTAAAATTGGTTCAAAAGTTTTAGTAATTCTTTAAAATCAGTTTTAAAGATAATATAAATATCTTTATGATAGAAAAGTATTATCATTTAAAAGTATTTCATTTTTTAAAAAACATCTAATTATTGCTTGTTTTTAAAGCTACTATTAGTTTAAAATGTGTAATCAATCATAGAGCAAAAGGTAGTTTGAAAAAACATTTTGTATAATTATAATGTTATAATTGGTAAAACAAATGCATCTCCTCTCAAGAGAACTGCTTTGAAGAATATGATACCAATTTTGAAATCATTGCTATAGTCTAATGTTTTACATTTATTTACCATATAATAATAATTCATGAACTCTATCTTATTAAACATGTAATAGAATTATCAGAGAAAAGTATGTAAGGCTAAAAAGCTAATAAGTTCATGCTCAAGTTTTATGATTTTTGGAAAAGAATACACAATAAATTTGTAAATGATATTTAAAAGTAGTTTGAAATCAACTTCAGCTTATCTCCAAAATGTGTGTTAAATATTTATTTTGTGTTATTTGAATTTATTTTAATCTCCTCAATAAAAGGAAACACTTTCCAAGGAAGAAAGTTTCACAAATATATCTTCAAAAATGAAACACTCATTAAAATTCTACATATCCTATGCATTCCTTAGAAAAAATTATTTTTGCACATTTGCATCATGTATGAATCATTGCGTTAGGGGAAAAAGACAACCTGGGTGCATAATGCCTGGGACAAAGACATGTTCCCCAGAGGAGCACCCTGGGAGGTTTGGTATCTGCTTTGACAACAAACATTACATAAATATTGTATGTGTATGTATATGTATATTACACATGTGAGAATATTCACTCATTATTGCAGAATTTTATTTATCTATATATATATATTTTTTACATCACTTCATTTTTAACCTTTCTAATACTTCCTTGATAAACAACTAGGTTTGCTTGAGAATTCAGCTAAAAACATAGATACATTTTTCATCTTAATTTAAGTTTTACATATGGTTTCCTTTCATAAGCTAGAAATCTGCCAGCTAGCACAATTGTGACTTTGATTCAATTAGTGTAGACCAAGTTCATTGCTGGAAAATATTTTTAAAGAAACATATAAATTGAGTGCCTTGGCAGTCCCCGAATTTGTCTCTTTCTTCAACAGTGTTTAGACAGAACAGAGCCAGGGATGCCCCTTCTTGCAGCCTCGGATCATCCTCTAACATCTTCTGGAACCATCAGAATTATCTCTGCCATCCTCTGACTCCAAGACCAGCCAACAATGTTTTAGAAGTTTACCTTGTTATTGCCAAGCAAACATGGCCTCCTAAATTGGTCAGAATTATTCTACCCAAGTGGAAGCCAATGTCAACCACATGGTCAACATGCATCTGTGGGCCTCCTACACATACTTCTTCGTGGGCTTCTATTTCCACCACAAGGATATGGCTCTGGAGAGTGCGGGCCACTTCTTCTGAGTTGACCAAGGAGAAACATGAGAGCACTGAGCATCTTTTGAAGTTGCAAAACCAGCACGGCAGCTGTTCCCTCCTCCAGGAAGTGCAGAAGCCATCCTAAAACAAGTGAGGTAAAACTCAGGATGCCATAAAAGCTGCCATGGTTAGAAAAAAGAACCTAAACCAGGCCCTTTTGGATCTGCATGTCCTTGAATTCTGCCCAGGCAGACCCCCATCTTTGTGACTTTCTGAAGAGCCACTTCTTAGATGAAGAGGTGAAACTAACTCAAGAAGATGGGTGACCACCAGACTAACCTCCCCAGGCTGCAAGTTTCCAGGCTGAACCTCTCTTTGAAAACTTTACTCTCAAGCACGGGTAAAATACTTTGAGGGCTTCTCTGCATGTCCCTGTAGTTGGTGGGCTTCCGCCTGAGCCTTTCTCTGAAAATACCAGGCAGCCTTTTAAATCAGAGCAGAGCCCTCTCCCATGACATGGACCAAATGAAAACAATAAAGTTTTTGCAGCAGCTAAAAAACAAAACAAAACAATAACAAAACTAACAATAAAAAACCACCACTACCAATAAAAAACTATAAATTATGTAAAGATTTGTTATAAAATCTTCTTTATATATTAAAGAAAATTTAACATGTCCACACACCTCTTGTTATTAAGAAAAAATAAACAAGTGTATTAAGTTTAACAAAAGAACAGAGAATTCTTAATCAGTCTCAAAATTTCCCCTTACTAGTGAGTCAGTTTCATTCCTGACTGATATCCCTGCCAGCATAATACTATTCAAATGAACATTTCATTATATGTTCTAAAATTGCATTCATGTAATAAACACTATCAACATTTTTAACTAGCATTGGATTTCTATATTAATGATAATTGATTTTATAGAGCAGTGTACTGCATATTTTACTAAAAAAATTATATGTTGATTACGTGAAAGACCACTACTTTTTAAATAGAAAACAGAAAAAGTTTCTTTTTCTAAAAGAGAAATATTCTACCACATATTCATGACGACTGCAAAAGACAGCTTTATAAAGATATTTAAGCAGACAGCGCTCATATTTATTCAATATTTTTTTCAAATGATAATGGGTTTATTTAAATATTACCTTGTTACTTTATATTTTAATATTATGAAAATAAGACTCTGATATAATGAATTATAATTTTTAAGCCTTAGATTTCACAAGTCTTTTTTCCCCAAAAATAATATTATTCTCAAATCACATTCTATTCTTTGGTCTAAAGCACTGTTTGAGTTGGGTGCTGGAGATTCGTAAAAACTATGATTTTATCACCATTGGAAATGTCAGCAAGTTACCTTATTTTTTCATTTTCAATTATGCCTGCATTTATAAATTTAATTACAGATAATCAAAATTTGTCTTCTCCTTTGTGAAGATGCTGCTAAAAAGCCATTACCATTTTTATATTTTTTAAAGATATAATATTTTACTATTTCAGAAAATCTCATTAAGATATATTTCCTTTTATATCTTACTTAAAACTTTAAGAAAGTAAACAAAATTAAGATTATTTATGTCTCTAAGGATAGGTTTATTTTCTATAAAATTTATAGTGTCCATAAAATAATTTTAAAAATTATTTTAAAAAGCAGGGCAATGCTATTTTTTTCAGAATGTTGTTCCCAATTATTTTTACTTTGAAGATTAACATAAAAAATCTATCTATTATTTAAATTACATCATCCCATATATATATTTATATCAAGAGTTTGTATGAGAGAGAGAGAGGCATATAGTTTAAGAGAGAAAATATGTTTGTATAAATACAAGCACACTATATTTTTTTCCCCATCTCAAAATTCCTAGCAGGGAATGAGCTTAGAGTGGTTCTGGGGTCAGATGCTTGTGTACTCATTGACAGAGATGATAATGATACTCTTGACAGCATTGAGATGCTGCACGCTGTATGACAACGGGCTTGAAAAGGCATCACTGAAGGTGATAATAATGAGGACCAGCAGGAGGACATATTTCAGGCTGAGAAGCTGGGAGGGTATTATCAGTCCGAAGGAACAGGCTGAACTGTAGAACCGTGTAGATAGCATTCTTCTTTTATTGAGAATCCTGCTGAAATAGACATATTGTATCGTAGGATAGATTTTTTTTTGTAGATGCTAAGGAAAACACAAAATGTTCTTAATGCAAGAGCAAGTCTGGAGAATGATAAAGTGCACAAGTAGAGGTAAAATTTACTTAAAAATAAGAGATTTGCGAAATCATCGTAGCATTTAAATTGATCATAAAATATACGAGCAAATTACGCTGTATTTTACTGTTTATTAATGCAAAAATTAAGTTTTGGATTTTTTGGTCTATAATCAGTCCTTCTAAAACATATAAAATGGGGTTATTGTTATATTTTAATTAGCAAGTTTACCAGTTCTACTAAGAATGTTCTGCCCAGTATGCCATTTGTAGTAGAGTTCTGGGTTCCACAGACAAGTTATCAAAAGGAGGTGGGAGACTAGACCTATATCCCACAATTTTATCAATCTAGGTGCTGACTAACACAGATGAAGAGTTATATAATAACATATCCTTGAAATACAAGTTTTAAAATGCAAGGACTCACCTTAAACTTGTAACTGAATTTTTCGAGAACATAAGTAGAAAAGAAGCTGATAGGAAAATACTCTTGGTTTCAAGTGTGCAGGTATGAACTCTGGGTATAATTCTAAATGATTCTGATTAAGTTGTTCAAAGGCACATTCTGTTTTGAAATGATTGTGTAGCTGGTCCTAGATTCTTCAGCAGAAACATGATCTAACATGGTTTCTAGGGTAAAATTGATCAGGCTTTCAGTGAGCTCTCCAATTTGTATCAGCGTAGTATAAGTTTCTGACCCTGAGCAGTTAGTGACTTGGGAGCATCCATGTCTTAATTAACCACTATGATGATCAATACGCAAGAACAGATTATGAATTCTGATCACTCCTACATTTCCATTAAGTTCAAATTCCTTGCAAATTCAATCAATTATATAGAAAAAGTTGCAATGGGTCCTGATTAACAAATATTCTAGTGCTTGGGATTTCTGTTTAGGTCATCCTTGGAAGCTTACCTTATGTGGGAAAACAAAAACAAAAACAAAACAAAACAAAAACCTTTAAAACTTTGGAAACAACAGGATTGACAAAAGAGTGACTGGAGCATTGAAAAAATTCTGCAAGACAGGTAAGATGGTGGATTCCACAGTCCTGAAGGTAGAGGACCCTCAGGTGCTAAAAAATATTTTTATTAATGAATCAAAGCTGACCTCTTTCAGAACCCTGAGGACACTGCTCTCATGTAGTATCTCTCTCATCCTCCCTAAATAATATCACTTAGGCTGATGCTTCACAAGATTGTATTTCCACATTGTTACTCTTCTCTAAGCATCCTTTATTAGCCTACCTTTAGACATTTCCACTGAATTGTTTTGAAAATATTGTAAAATAACACATAGACCAAGATTTAATTCTACCAAATCTTATCTTTTCCTTCTCTTTCTCATTGCAAAATATGGCACTATCAAGTATCCAATTGCTAAAGTCAGAAAATTTTCCTTATGAAGTTCTATTTCTCCCAATAAAATATCTTAATTTTTCTACTTATTTTAACATCAGTTTGACTTTCCATTTCAATCTTCTTTCCTGTGTACATATTTTTTTCTATTTTATGTTGAACTATTTTTATGAACAAGGAAACTGCATTTACTTCTCTAAAAATGGGAATGATAAAGCTTAACTTACTCTCATGATAAATAGAAAAATATATGAAAATAATTAAACAGAGTTATCTATCTTTGTTGCTTGTCCAAAATGTAAATGTGATCTTCTCAGAAAAGACTCATCTGACAGTCTTATCCGAATTCGCCCCTGATCCCTCTTCATATCATGGGACATATTTATTAATAGATTGAGTAAATATCTCCTCAAATTTAATATTTATATGGGCATAGACTCTGTCCTGCTGAACACTGTATCCAAGCTCTTAAAGCAGTACGGGCAAACAGTACTCACCCAATAAACAGTGGACAAGTGAAAAAATATACTCTAAGTACAGATGCACTATAAAAATATAACTAAAATAGCTGTAATAAACCAAGATTTCAAAAAATATTCTCTTTTCTGTTCTCAGATTTGGGGCCTCTATCTAAGTCACTTGGTTATTCTTAATTTATGTTTCTCTTCTGTTTTTTGAGTAGAGATCAAGTGAGATAAAGTACTCTCCCCAATAAAGAACTTTCTAATATCAAATACATATTTAAAAACCTTCATATGTTTCATGAAGACATGATTGTTGACATTGTTTTGAAGTAATGGTTGACTTACACCAATACACTTATAATCTTTTTTGTATTACTATTTTGTTCAATAGTAAATATTTTATAAAATTATTGTGATTTATGGACCAAAGCCATAAAATCACAGTGTGAAGACATGCAGCTATTCTTAAAACTATGTTACTGAGAATGTTTAGAGAAATGTCAAATACTCCAGTACTGTCTTTTATTTTTTTTTTATTTTTTGTGTATTTTGTACTTTTTTCAGCACAGGAATAAAAAGAAAAAAGACTAACTCCTGATTTTCTGTCATGTCAGAATGTTATTTTCTTAAGATGCCATTTATTGAGGCTATATTTAAATTCCACGTCATCACTTAAATGTAGGTCCCATTGCTTTCAAGTACAATGGTAAGCAAATCTCCTTTTAAAACCTCCTCTTGTGTCTAAAACAGAACACTCAAATATTTGTATAGTAGATAGGAACTTCTAGTTAACATGGAACACTGGTAGTGTTTGGGGAATAAAATTCAGATTGTGACCAATACTGAGCCTCTGCTTTGGGAATTACATTGAACTAGATACTAATAAATAGATATTTGATTTTGCATTTGTCATTGTCCCTTGAATGTTTAGCTCCCTAGAGAAACTTAGTAGAGGTATAGTAACTACATAAAAATTCAATAATGACTGTTTTGTGGGCTAAAATGACATTTTATATCAATGAATTACCCTAAATTCTAATATTTGGTATGTCTCTAATAGAAATTACTAATTTTATGTTAGTATTAAATTAGAAAGCCTTTAGACTCTCATCCATTCTTGAAATACTCTCAAAATCCTAGTCCAAACAAATTATTTGAAATGTACTTTCAAATGACTAATGATTCTATTTTTAAATAAATATACTTTCAAACATGAAAGAAATATATATTTACTGACAAAAATTTTGAAGAAAACATACAGAAGGTGATGAAAATCATCCATATTAAAATGATTCAAAGTAAGCAGCTGTAGAGTTGGAAGCATACTATTTTTTTTAAATTTGCATGTTTATATACTTTTAGAAAGTAAAATACATATAATTTTAGTTGTTAATTAAATATATATTGAAAATTTTTTATGCAATTAAAATTCTTCATAAATATTTTTACTATTTTTACTATTTCAATATTCTAACAAATAGATAGTCATAATTCACCTTATATTCTATTATATACATTTAGCTTTTTCCCCTAAGTTTGACAATAGAAATTATCTATGTAGATAATTTTCACCTGCATTTCTGATTGTTTTCTTAATGTTTTTCCAAAATTAATTTATTGGGTTAAGTATTTTAAGGCTCTTGAAATATAACAAGCTATGTATAAAAGTATTTACAAAAATTTATTCAGAATTAATATTGCAAAAATAGTAATTTAAGTGATGTTAAAATAATTTGCACTGTTAATGTGTTCTTAATCCTATTGTTATTCTTAAATCTATTGTCTTGAATTTATTTTAATATGTTTTTATAGAACACTCATAAATATTTATTAAATAATATTGCTATTGTCAACATAAATCTTTTATTGCCATATGTATACTGAATAGTTATCAAATAAACATGAATTCAATATACAAATCAATTTAACTGGTCCAGCTAATTTTAATTTTGCCACCTACCACAGGTAGGAGTAACATTACATTTATTTCACTTCTCTAACTGAAATGTAGTCAGTTCTGAGATCTCATCTAAACATGCTGGTAAGAAATTTAATGGCCATCACAGTTTGGGTTCTTCTTACCACCTTAAATTCTGCATAGAGTCAGAACTAGAAAGCAGAGAGGCATGGTGGTTATGGGTCAGTGCTCTTCATCAAGATCAGTTTTTTGTTGTTGTGGTTTTTACCTCAAACAGTTGAGTCTTAACTATTTGCTAAGGTACCAGCATCATTTAAGCAATTTGTTTCTGAGGGGTTATTAAAGCCTTCAAACTCTAACTTCTGTGACTCATCTTATGCACTGTTTTCTGGTACCTCTAAAGTTGCCATGTTTTTTCTTAGAGAGGTGCTTTTATTTTTTTCTTAACCATTTCCAGCAGCTGAACCATTTCTGGAAAATACTCTTTCAATAAGATGGAGCTTAAAGAGAATTGTTGTGCTCAGTATTATCCTAAAACACACTCATTCTATGGGAGATTAATATTCCTGGATTTGAAACGTCCAAGTCCAGTACCCTCTGTAAGTCTTTATATAGTAAACATAATCACAATTTCTCCAGCTTCTGATAAAACTTTAGGAAATTCTCCCAAATTTACTGTGCTTCAATCAAAATTCACTTTAAAGTGTTTAGATAGTCACTTTGCTGATTATTTTTGTTTTGAGTACTTGTAGCTAGGTTACCAAATTAAAGCTATGCTTCTAAAGACATCTCATCAAAGTGTCATCACTCTCTGCCCACACACTCCTGCCCTGACACAACAAGGAATCATACTACTTTCTGGAAATTTTTCTATATTCCAGAATCATAACAGGATATCTCAATGAAGACTCAAATATTTGTCATCTGAGTAAAGAGATTTTGCTCCTGTAAAATACCACCAGTTCTAGTATTTTGTTATTTCCATTATTAGCCTGGTGATCTTCCCAACCTGGCCCAGCAGGTGAGCCCCTGTCCTGGGTGGCATTTCCCATGGAGGAAACAAATGGCCTTTTTCTTCCAGAATATTTATAACAATAGGCAGTAGGTGTTTCTCCATTTTCTACAAGAGTTGGCCTTTTTGTTTGTTTTAAAATTTAGTCTGTTAGAAAAAACTTAAAATGCACCTTTCTATTCTTCCTTTTCTTGACAATCTATTAGAAATCACAAATTAAATCTTATCAGACTACTGTGATAAGACCAGATTTATCATTTTCTCATTCATCTATGTAGGTTCTGCTCACCAGCCTAAGTCCACTATGACTTATGAAGCATTATGTAAATGCTTAAAATTTTCTCTTATTATATTTTATTAATACATCTCCAGTTACTAAAAGTTACAAAATTTCTGCATATGAGTTTTCCATCTGAGCCATGGTCATTGTCTCAAAATCTATTGTCTTCATTTACTGGGGATATAATTTAGTTTCTTATTAAGATATTTGCTACCCAAGAATTCTAACTCATTTGATAATGAGGTTTTCATAATTAAAAATTATAAATTTTATTCATCATTCAGAAGTAAAAAATACACATATCTTTTATGTTTTGAAATAAATTTTAATCATTCCACTAAGCTGGTACGAAATTCAATTTCAGTCCTTAAGGAGATCTTTTCTCTCATTATCAAGCAGAGGTGATATTTAGGATTCTCAAGTTTTTGGCTACACATAAAGAAAGCACCTCTGTTATGGGTCTAGAGCAGCCTCTGGCATACTCATTTTCGAAATATTCAAGACTACTTAATTTCAGGAGGCTCCTCTGCTTATGGGTCAAATTTGGATATTTAGGTCAAACAGACTTTGTTAGGTATCCATGCTCTAATCTCTTTAATTGTTTTAAACCTGATTCTCTGTATGTCCTAGGGGCACTGCAAGATAGTGGATTATAGATCTGTTTTCATATGGATTTCCTAGTCTTGAGAAAATTTCTAAAAACTGACCTCACCTAAAGCTTCTACAGCACCTTTGATTTAAAGTTCTCATTTCCCCTACCTCTCCCCTCTGAAAGGATCCCATTTTTTCTTTACACATATCAAAAGCTTATTAAAATGAGAGGAATTTCTGTATTGTTGTATTAAGATTGAATTTTTTATTTGATTCATTTGAATTTGTTTCTGTACATATATATTAGCTCAATGACTAATTTTGACTTTCTGAGACCAGGAAGATCTTGAACTGAAATTTCAGTTCTAGAACTTGTTTTTAAATTACTTAACTTCTTAAAGTTTCACTTTTATCTCAGCTGTAAAATTAGAATGATCATAATATGATTATGAGCATTGCATACATAATATGTATAAAATCTATAGCCCAGGGCATAACATATAGCAAAACAATATGTTAAAAATTATTATAATCATTGTCACTAATATTTTGATATGAAAGAAAAGAGATGCATTATTATGTCTAAAAATTTTTTTGTACTTTTTCATAGTAATATACAATTTGAATGTTTTTTTCATTTGTCTGGTGTTTTCTTCACTTGTAAATCAGGTTGAGAACTCTAAAATCAGTTTGAGAACTTAGTAAGCACATAGTAAATTTTGTTAATTTAATGAATAGTCACAGGCTTTCAGTAAGAGAAATCTGCATGGAGGTTGAGGGTTGGAGGACATTTTCTTCAATTTCTTCCTTCAGGTGTGAATTATGATAAGCCCTGAGGCAAGAGAATGCATGTGCATCTTTATCCTCTTGGGATGGATACAAAAAAATACCTAGTGCAATGACAAAACACAGCTTATTTTACTAAATTATCCTGTCACAATGATGAAAATTTTTAAAAACCAAAGAGCATGACATTGAATCATTCAAAGTTCACTTGTCATTCATGGCAAAAATTGACTTTGACATCATTTATTTGGATTACAGACACAACGCTATGATTCTGGCTTCACCTACATCTAAATATTGAAGAATAGAAGTGTAATTCTTGCAGCACTGTTATTCTGTGCTAACACAGCTCTGTTCCCATGATCAAGCTATGTCTACTCACAAGTTCCAGAACATTTTTAAAGTGAAGTATATATATTTAAAGGGAAAAATATTGCACTTTTAATAATTAATGAAGTAAACATATTTTCCTGTTTCAGCATCAACTGTTAGTATTGCATAGTCATGAATCTGGAGAGAGTTATACCTACAAGAGAGGTGAAAAGTGGTACCCAGATAACACACTTTCATCCTTTCTCAACCACAGAAATTTTGACAATGACCACAATAAGACATGAAAACATTGATTACTGGGGCAAAGGGACAGGGAGGTTAGTAGCAGCCTTCATTACTTGAAGGCCAAAGATGACAAAAAGTTTGTTCTTTCAGAATGTGATAAAATATTTTTTTTCTGGAAAATCAAGAAATGTTTTGCAAATACTGCATGGCATACAGTGTTACTACTATTTTTCTGATTTCTTACAAAATTCCAATTACCATCATGTATTTTAGAAATCTGCATTTTAGATGCTTCATAATTGTGAATGAGAGTGTTTGGCAATTTTTTAGTCTAAATAAATAAACAATTATTTTTTAATGAGCCAAAGGACAGTCAAATGATACCAAGGTTACTTTTTTTTTTAAGAAATAGAATTGGTAATTTTTTATAATGAATTTTTTTTAACATTGATTCATTTTATTTTAGAGTGCCGGGTAAAAAGAAAAAACTAGAATACAAATGATAGTATGTAAGAATATTTTTTTTTTGACTCTCCGTTCCTATGACTGTTTTGTAACTACCAATTTGTACTTCGATAATTATTAAATTTGTTAGAAAGATAATATAATGTTATAGTACTTGCACGCATATAAAATATTTTAAATGGGTTTTAAACCCCTGAAAATTATAACTATCATTTATATAGACAATTAATTTATTTGCAAGTATATTATGCAATAAGAAATTGTAAAATTAAGAAAATACTTTTCTACCCAAGCTGTTCACTGTCTTTTGAAAGCCATTATTATTATTCAACTAACCAAATATCTACATCTTCAGATAATGCGGAAATTCTGATGACTTAAGATTAAACTATTAGCATATATCTTCTCATGTATAATTTATGATTTTGAAAGTTTAACTTTTTTTCTTTCTTCCTTGGACTGTAGGCATAGTGTTCAATTTCAGCTAATCCTTTCATCTTCTTTCAATCTAGATTGTGAAGGTTGAACTGCGTATAAAATTCCTTATAAAATCAGAACCAAGGTCAGCCTTTGAATTTTATGATCAAAATTTCCCACAGGAGGGAACACTAAGACCTGGGAATCAATCAATCATTTGAAATTATCATAAGCTAATTACGCAACACACTTCTCTGAGGTCCTGGTTTAAAAAATAAAATAAATTCCCTGATAAAAATTTTACAGCTACAAGCATAAGTTAAAAATAGTAACAACCAAATGTTTGCTTTATTTTAAGATGTGACAAATTATATTGTTAATATAAATAATTTTGTATAAAAATGACTGCATTGTGTTTCTAGCAATTATTTGGCTTTTTAATTCTGGACTCAATGAATTTATAAGTCCATGCACATGACAATGTTTCCTATAAAAATCCTTACGCTCCTATGTTATTTCCTCTATGGAAATTCAGAATGGATTCTCTTCTTAATAAATTATTAATTAATGGGTAGAGTAACTGAAAAACTTCTCATCTGTAAAATGTCCTTACAAATGAGAATTAAGAAAATCCCAAAACCTCTACTTATGCCTCACTTCTAATTGTATACTTCACTTTTACAGTACTCACTTCATTTTTTAACTTTTTATTCATTATTGTTACAAGAATAATACACAGCTGTTCTCTCTATCACTAATCTCAACCACTTTCCAAAAGTTAGCACTGGTAACAGCTTTTTGTACTCCTTCTAAATGCTTAAAAAAAGATACACACATCCTCATAATATGGCCTTATTAAATGATATTTCAATGAGCATTTGACTAAAAATATATATTACATTTAATTAAACAGGATAACACATGGCATATTCTGAACAATTTGTTAAAATTTTCTTAATTTACCCATAGAGCCATGACATTTTTTAATACCTATAGAGTAATGAATGTATATAATACATATTATATATAATATGTATAATATAATATATATAAAGCAATATATTCTGCTGCTGGCTTTCCTAAATGATGAGCATGTAAGTTGTTTTGAATAGTTCTTTCTTACTAAATAGCAATAAGTAAAAATATCTTTGGACTTACATCTTTGCACATATATAAAGGTAAGATAATTTGCTTTTTTTATTTTTTGTATCCCAAATCACTGACCTTTATTTTAAAATTACAAAGTATTTAAAGTAAACAAAAAAGTGAAGAGAAAAATGTAATAGCAGCAATAGCCTTAGCATCCAGATTTAGCAATTGTTAGCATTAAGCTATATTTTTAAATCTAGCTTAGATCTAAAATGTGTTATATTTTTACTTGAAATGCATTCCCTTCTCTTCACCAAGGGGACTCTAATCCTGAAGTTTGGGTTTATTACTTTGTCAATATTTTATATTTCACTAAGACGTATGGTATACATTAAAATATTAAGATTTGATCTTTATAACATTTACTTAAATGGCAAAATACTTTAATGTCCTTCAAAAAGTTTTTTTTTCACATAGCAATTATCCATTCAGAAATGAAGATATCAAGTTCATAATTTATAAGTACTGTATGATATACAAATTTCAGAATATTTCACATTTTATCATTCTATTAACCTATTAATAGTCATTTAGTTTATTAAATATTTTCACCATTAGAAAGAATTCTTAACTGATTTATCTTGAATAGGTGTTGTTATGTGTATACTCGAGAGATTTCAGTATATCTATCTACTTGCAAGTAGCATTTTTTATAATAGAAGTGTGTATGTTCAGTTTTATTTAATAGTACTCTTATGTTCTCTAAAGCAATAAAAACGATTTTAGATGTCAGATTAATGCTTCTCTATATTTTTATTAACAATTTCAAATACTTTATTTTATAAAAGTTTTATAAAATTTTAATTTAGATATTTTTTCAATCTCTTCTTGTTTTGTTCCTACGAGTCTGGTCTTGAAGTGATCTCCTCTCTAAAATTTCTGTCTGCTAGGAATTGAAAACTTGTCAGGTCTACAACAGAGGGAGTCAACCATTAGGTTAGGGGACTAAAAAATAAAGTATGCAAACAATGTCGCCAATGAGCAATTTCTAGATTGTCATAGGTCTGTCTCACTGTAAGTTGTGTACACTCTGTGTAAAATTACTGCTTCTCAAGTGTATCGAAACTATGGATCTAATTCTTGTGCTTATCTTTTGAAAAATTGCACTGTTTCACCAAAGGCAATTGAGTACTAAATGGTCACTCAGGGAAATTTCAATACAAACAAAATAGTTATTTGAGAATTGCCTATAAAAATGAGGGCTTATAAAATTCCAAACATCCAGTGGTCTGCATTTTGGATTAGTTTGTGAAAGCCTCCTAAAGAGATTCAGGTTCCCAAGTTGTTTTGATAAAATATTTCATGGTCAAGGAAAATTAAAAACATAAAAGTTTTATATCCCCATACATCACTCAACTTACAACTTAAATACAATGGCCTTTATTTTAGTAGCCTTCTTACTTTGTACTGTGTACTTCTGTTAACATCTTTCCCTAGTCCTCTTATGACCCAGTTTTCTTTCATTTTCTCAGACAAAGAATACCTTTAGCTTAATTGCTTATTAAAATTAATTTCTATTTGAAACAGGCAAGATCCTCATGGTTGAATTTGAGTCCTGGTCTAATTTTCTGCTGAGAATTATTATCTAAAATTTTTAAATTCTGAGAATATATAATTCAACATTTCTCAATGTATAACAGTAGGTTTACATTCTTATAGCAATCTCAGATGGGGAAAAGATGGAGTATAAAATCAGGTGGAAAGATTACAAAGATGATTTATAAGACTACAAATTGCATAAGACACCTGGTAGATTTAGAAAAATCTAGATGTTGGACATCATTTGAGAGCTTTACCTAGATTTTTTTCTATAAAAATAAATGACTTTAATTCAACCCTTTAGGTAAGAAAAGATGAATCCATTGGAAACTTCTGAAATAAACTAATGCCACAAGACAGTGGATTAAAAAATTAAAATTAAATGGATGTAATTTGAGAATCAAAACTAGGTTGGTAAATGGTTTCATTGCCAGACTCCCAACTCTTTATAAAATCTTTTAAAGAAGACTTACAGCAAAAGTAGAACGCAACCTTTAAGCACCTGAAGAGGGAGCACTTTGATAAAGACACCTGAGGATACTGTAAGCATAAAGGACATTAAGAAAGTCATGGTACTGTACTGGCTAAGAAACTTGTGAAGCAAAATAAAATTGGTGACCAATGAAGGTGCTCCAAGAGGATATGAAGTACCTTACTTCTCATTTTTCTTTAGCTGCCTTCAACTTCCCTTGGTGAGTTATTATAATAAAACAGCAAGTCAGGTATCAAACAGAAATAATTTTTTAGATGACAACATTATAACAAGTTGAACAATCAAAAATTAAATACATTCCAGTTCTGGAAAATATGGAATAGATGCATTTATTTCTATCTCTCCAACTAAGTAAAGCTAAAAACCATAGATGTTACCTAAAAAATAAACAAAGAACTTAAAGATGAAAAGAAAAGGGTAGATAGACTAAGGATCCTAGGACTAAAGGTACAATATAGTGATCAAATCTTTGTGCTTTCTTTTTGCCTCCTATGAGTCTCTGAATGCTGAAGAAGCCCACAAGCAAAAATTCCAATTGGTACCAACAAAAAGCATCCCAAGAAAAGTCTCTTTTCTCTTGCCAAAGAATTATAAAAGTAGTAGTCTAGCAATACAGAAAGCATTTAAGCATAAATGCTCTGCTTCAGCAAAACACCAAGGGACGGACACACACACACACACACACACACACACACACACACACACAGCAAAATCTGAGTGGGGAGTGAAGAATCTAGACTTTACCTCCACTGGCAGAAATGATACAACTTCTCCCCCACTTTACCCACAGTGATGATGTCACCGGAAGCTAAGAGAAGAGCCTAAACTTTTATCATTGCCCAGTGGCGATTGATTTTTTTCTGGAAAATTGCCAAGTTTATTTGTATTTTAGAATGCTTACCTAATATTTTCCCCAAATGTCATGCTTTATTTCTAATTTTGTTTACTTACAACTTCTCTGTTTTTTTTTGTCTCAGAACATTTGCCAGAGGTTTGTTTCATATTGAGTCATTTTCTAAAACCAGCTTTGATTATTTGATCTCTATGTAATTTGTTTTCTATATTCGCTCATATTTTCTCCTGTATATACTTTATAATTTTTAGATTCATAATCATTTTACTCTAATTTATTGAGATAAATTAATTATTACCTAGGAATATATTTATAGATAACAGTAAAAGCCTCAATAGTGTATTGAATTAAATAGGACTTTATTTTTCTCTTATTGCCTAAAATACTGAAGGTAAAGAAGGTGATATCATCAAGGAGGCAACATAGGTTCATTCCTGATTATAATCTCCCTCACAAGAAGATGAATCTGCAATTATCATAAATAAGACACCATTTTGAAAAACTTGGAACTACAGAGATCAAGAAAGTCTGCATTAGAAGGGTGAGAGGAGCAGCTACACTTTAAACATATTGCTCTTACCTCAGGCCAACACAGCACTAAATCAAGAGTTTTCCTATGGGCCAGTGGATTTTCCAGAGAGAAAAGAAAGTCCAGGGTATAAATACAGTTCCCACAGAATTGTGGAACACTTTTTAGGTGGCCTGCTTTGGTCTTGCCTCATGGAAATCAGTGGGTCTAGACCACTGCAGATCAGAGAGAGATGGGGAAGGTGGTGGCTTATAGCAACCAGCACTCAGGTCTTGAAGAAAACTTGTTTGCTTGCAGCAATAACCAAAGAAGGATCCCAGCTCTGTTCATCTGCAGTGCCATGTTCATAGCCTTGTCTTGCCAGGGAGCTTCGTTGGAAGTTCTGCCTGATTTAGGTCCCTTCTCAATGGACTATACTGGCCTTATAGCCTATTCCACCACCTAAGCCAGGCAGAAAAGCAAATTTAACCTAACTGTTGATCAAAGCCTCCATCCTTACTTATCCAAGAAGCTTGGCCATAGAACCTAGGCAGACATGAAGCCTATCCTTCAGCCCCACTTAGTCAAGGAATCAACCCTGAAGTCCTGCCCAGTTGCTGAGCATAGCCTCTGGCCCTGTAAAACTATGGAGCCTGAGCATTTACACATGATCATATTGATAGATGCAGAGTAAGCAATTGGCAAAACTCAACATCTATTTATGATAAAAGTCTAAATAGACTGTATAAAAGAAATGTTGCTCAACATAATAAAGATCATATATGGCAAGCCCACAGCTAACATTATATTCAATGGAGAAAAGCTAAAAGCTTTTTCTCTATGCCCATCCTCACCATTTTTATTCAACATAGTCCTGGAAGTACTAGTCAGAGAATCAGGCAAAAAAAAAAAAAAAAAGAAAGAAAAGACTTTTAAATGAGAAAAAAAGAAGTAAAATTGATTCTCTTTGCAGAGAAATGAGCTTATGCATAGAAAATCTTAAACACTATAAGACTGTTAAAATTAAATTTAGTAAAGTTGCAGGATGTAAAATCAATATACAAGAAACAATTGTATTTCTATACACTAACAATAAATTATCAGAAAGAGAAAAAAAGAAAAAAAATACCATTTACAATATTGTCAATAACAATAAAATACTTAGGAATAGACATAACCAAGGAGGTAAAAAATATGTAAACTAAAACTATAAGACGTTGATTAAAAAAAACTGAAGACACAAATAAATGGAAAGGTATTTGTGTTCTTGGATTCAATTAAATAATATTGTTAAAGTGCTTATAATTGCCAAAACCATCCATAGATTTAATGTAATCCCTATCAAATTCCAATGGCATTTTTTACAAAAATAGAAACAAAATCTTAAAATTCACACGGAATCACAAAAGACCCTGAATAGCCAAAGCAGTCCTGAGAAAGAACAAAGCTGAAGGCATCACGCTTCCTGATTTCAAATTATCCAAAATTATAATAATCAGAACAGTATGGTATTGCCATAAAAACGACACATAGAGCAATGAAACATAACTGAGAACCCAGAAATAAACCCATGCACATATATTCAACAAATATTTGACAAGGAAGCCAGGAATACTCAGTGGGTAAAAATGTCTCTTCAATAAAAGGTGCTGGGAAAACTGGATATTAATGTAAAATAATGAAACTCAGTGCCTACCATACATCACTTACAAAAATTATCTTGAAATGTACTGGCTTCAATGAAAGTCCTAAAACCCTTATAATGCCTAGAAAAAAAAATGTAAGCATGGGTCTTGGCAATCATTTTTTGGATATGACACTAAAGCTCAAGCAATAAAAGCAAAATAAATAAGTGGGACTACATCATATTAAAAATATCTGCACAGAAAAAGAAATGATCAACAAAATGAAAAAGGCAACTTAAAGAAAAGAAGAAAATATTTGCAAATTACATATCTGATAAGAAAGAAGTTAATGCCCAAATATATAACTAACTCATACAACTCAATAGCAAAACAACAACAACAACAAAAACAAAAACAAATATTCTCATTAAAACATCAACGGAATGAACAAATATTCCCATTAAAAAATGAAAAAAGATCTGGAATAAACATTTTTCAAAGGGAGATATGCAAATTATCATCAGGTACATGAAAATGTGCTCAACATCACTAATCATCACAGAAATAAAAACCACGATGAGATATCACCTCACACGTGTTAGAGTAGCAATTATCAAAAAGAAAAGAGAAGAACTGGCAAGGATTTGGAGAAAAGGGAACACTTATATATGTTAGTGGGGATTTAAATTGTTACATACACTTTGTAAAACAATATAGAGGTTCCTCAGTAAATTACTAATAGAACTACCATATGATACCACTTTTGAATATATATCTGAAGGAATGAAATCAGTATCTCGAAATAATATCTGCATCCCTGTGATTTTACACACACATACACACACGCGCGCACACACACACAGTGGACTATTATTCGGCCATGAGAAAGAAGAAAATCCTGCCATTTGTGACAATATGGACGGATGTTACAGGCATTATGCTCTGTCAAATAAGTCATAAAGAAAGACAAATACTGTTTAATCTCACTAATGTATGGAATCTAAAAAAGCCAACCTTATAAGAACATAATAGACTGGTAGTTCTGGGGTGGAGGTGTGTAAAATTGGTTGAAGGTAGTCAAGGATACAAACTTCCTGTTTTAAGATGAATAAGTCCTGGAGTTATAATGTACAGTATGGTGATCATAGTTAACAAGACTGTATTATATAATTAAAATGTCAAAGTTGATCTTAAAAGTTCTTAATTTACACTACGCACAAAATATTATCAACTGTGATGTGATAGATATGTTAACTAACTTTATGGTGGTAATTATTTACACCATTGTGTACCTTAAACTTACACAATATTATATGCCAATTAAACCTTAATAAGCTGGTAAAATTTAAATGACAGTTACAAAAGACTAGAGGTGGTCAGTTCGGAGCTAGTATGAATCCGATGTATTCTATTTTATTTCCATTATGCATGTATTCTATTCTCCAAATCACCCCATGATCCATAACAGGTACTGATATACTAGTTATTTAATTAGTGCTTTAGCCAACAGGAAGGAAGGCAACAAAATAACTTAAGGACACTTCCAAGATTTGCACAAAAATTTAAATCTCAGTGGTTAAAACATAGTCATATGTCTATGTCTAGCTATGGCATCAATTTCTGTTTTCATACAGAAAAATGTAGTCTTTATTCAGAAGGTAATATGCCCAGTTAAAGGTTAGAAATTAAATTACCACAAAAGAAGGAGATAAAGGATTTTGAGTGTCTTTACATAATCAGCTAAACATAATTATCAATTAATTGTCAGTTCTTTTTTTATTTTCTAATATATATATTTTTTATTTCTAATATATATATATGTGTATTTCTAACATATATATATATATATATATATATATATATATATATATATATATATATATGTTACCCTCACCTTCAGAAATGAATTTCTATGCTTAAGTCTTAACTACCAGTACTTCAGAATGTAATTGTATTGGAGAGATCTTTAAAGAGGTAATAAAGTTAAAATGATTGTTTCTTGGTGTCCTTACCAGAAGAGGACAGTAGGACAGAGACACGTGCACCTACATAGGAAAGACCACGTGAGGAAATAGCAAGAAGGCAGCCATTAGCAGACTAAGGAGAAAGGCCAGCACCTTAGAATTCTAGCCTCTATGACTGTATGTTGTTTAAATGCTTTTCAAGAAAATATGACAACACAGAATTAAAAATTTATCAATTTTTATTAAAAAATTCTTTTTAAATATTTTAAATCACATAATATTATTTATCTCTAAATTTATCTTTGTTTTATTATTTTACATTACAGCATTTTGTTTCTTTTTGACGAATCCAAATTAGAAAGCCATATTGCAAGTTTATTTGGCACAAAATTGATTTTTCCACTGTGAATTTTAGTTGTTTTTAAAGTGTTCAGTTGTTCGTGGCAAATAAACCATCACACTCATCTTAACTAAAACATTTTGACAATGAAGCTTCTTTTAAATTGCTCTGCAATTGATTATTTTAGTGTTTCAACTAAAAAAGTTATATATAATTTTACACATATCTGCCCACAGTCTTTTGAGAATGATGATTTTTTAGCAATAAAGTTTTCAAAACTCTTTTTTAAGATGTTGAAAATCTAACATTTATTGAATAATGATAAGAATATGGCTTTGAAATACCAATAAATTTGGACACAATATAATCACTAACTGATCACAATACATATTGATAAAAACAAATGCTAGTATATGCTCCACAACCCATGGCTTTGGGAGTACTACAGTTGCCTTTGCAAATCCTTCAATAAATATTCACGGTGAATTAATGTGCACTGGGCATTAAATAGACAATTTCTACCTGAAATGGTAATTAAACCAGCTGAAATGTATTAGAAATTTACCATATGCTATATGCTATGATTCACATGGTATGTATGTTTTTTCACACATGCTTCTCAATGCCTTTGAGATGAATACCCTTACTGTCTCTTTTTTGAGATGAGAAATGTTAGAGAGGTTAGGTAACCTTCTCAGAGCTTTAGTGTGACTTGAATTAAAACCCTAGTCTTACTGACTATAGAGTCCACAATTAAAACGACTTTAAACACATCCTTGCACATCTGTTTGATATGCAAGTTACTTTTACATTATAGCTTTAAAATGTAAAAAAAAAATTCTCTGTAATTTATTTGAATATAGACTCACTAGGGATAAAGGCTGCAATAATCACTATTTTAGATATGAAGAATCTGAGGAAATCAGATTCTTCTTATTCTCAAACAAAATATTTCCAACCATTCAATTGCTGACAGTTTTACTAGTTTGAATATGTGTTAAGCTGCAGGAACAAAAAGATACCCCTCAAATTAGTGGCTTTTAAAGATAAGACTATATTTCTTTAACAAAAAGTTCTGTGTAGAAAATGCAGAGTTTGAATGATGATGCAAAAAATTGAGAACCTGGACCGTATGTGGTTTCTAACTCATAGTCCATAGTAACTGTATTCCATCTGAAAAAAAGGAGGCAGACGAATTGGGAAAAAAATAATTCTTCATTCCCACTAGGGTATGATCCAGAAGTGCTATAGTTTGACTCAGCTCTCATTCCTTTGTCAGAATATAAACCCATGGACACATATAGGCCAGGGAGGTAATGAATAATTTATTGTCAGGCAACCAACTGCACAGCTGAAAATTCTGTTATAAAGAAAAAAAAATTATAATATGTAACAAATAATAGTCTCAAATCAACATCAAAATGTTTATAAAATTAACATTATTTTCTAGCTGCCAACAAAAAATCTCTAGCAGGTATAATTATCAGTGGTTACTGATGACCTATCACTATTCTGCTAAGTCGGCTAAGCCATTTTCATTTTACAGATCAATAAATGATTACTGAAAAAAAATTTAGGACTTTCCCATGCCTTTCCTCCCCCAGTAAGGAGTACAACAGGACTTTTAGTCAGTCATAGGTTTATAGTCCATGTTATTTATTACTAAAATGTCTTTTCTTTTTTTCATGTTACCATACTCTTTTCCTCTAATATTTAAAACCCATACTGGTAAGGAAAAGAAGCATTGCTAAGTATTATTTCTCTTTGTCTCTTGGTTTCTCTTTTGTTTCTTTATTTTATAATATTCTTGCTGGAAATTAAGCAGATTAAACTAAATAGTGAGAAAAAAAGAAATTATTTATTTGTTTACTCATCAGTATTTATTAAGACTCACTATAGTCTAGACATTCTTCTGGTCAATGGAAGGAGACAAACATATAGAATTTACTTTGTAATGGAGAGAGAAAATAGCCAATAAATAGAGGGAGATTATGGCATGGATAGTAAATTTTATTACAAAAGATAAAGCCAGTTAATGGAAAGAGGTATATTTTATAGATGGTCAGTAAAAAGTCCCACTATATGGTAATAATTAAGCAGAGACCTGAAGAAAGAATGAAAATAAGTCATGCAGACATCTAATGGAAAAATATTGCAGGCAGAATGAAGAGAAGGGGTAAAAATCCTGAGAAAGGAAAGTGTTGAAAATGTCTGAGGAAGAGTAGGGAGACAAACGTTGCTTGAAAAATAAACATGGAAGTTTTTATTTAAATTTTCAAAAGTATATATACATTTTTTTCTTCATGCTTTATTGAGATATAATTAGATTATAACATTGTGTAAGTTTAAGATATACAGTGTAGTGATTTTATATATGTGCTATATGCAAAATGATTATTGTATATGCAAAATGATTACCATGATAAAGTTAGTTAACAAATGACCCTTCACATAGTTACAGCTTTTTATTATTTTCTTTCTTTTTTTTCTTTCGTTTTTCTTTTTTGTAATTTGGTTAAAGGGTACAAACTTCCAGTTACAAGATGAATAAGGTCTGAGGATGTAATGTATAACATAGTGACTGACTATAGTTAACAATACTGTATTGTATACTTGAAAGTAGCTAGGAGAAAGATTAAAAACGTTCTTACCCCCTAGAAAAATCAAATTCATATTTTAATAGAGTTTCTGAGTATAAGTCTCTGCTTTTCTTTAGAAAATGCATAGTGGCCAAGACATAGAAACAACCAAAGTGCCCTTCAATAGATGATTAGATAAAGATGTGGTACATATATACAATGACACATTACTCAGCCATAAGAGGAGACAAAATACTACCATTTGCAACAACATGGATGGATCTTGAGATTATCATGTTAAGCAAAACAAGTCATAGAAAAAGCTAAAAAATACGTTATTTCACTCACATATGGAATATAAAACTGAAAGCAACAGACAACAAGACAAACAAAACTCATAGACACAGACAACAGGTCATTGGTTACCAGAGGAAAAGTGGGGAGGGGAGCGGGTAGATATGGGTAAAAGGGATCAAATACATAAGGATAAAGGGGATCAAACACATGTAGACAGATAGAGATCTGACTTTGGGTGGTGAACACATAGTGCAGTTGACAGATGATGTGTTGTGAAATCATGCTTTTGAGACCTATGTGGTTTTGTTGACCAATGTCACTACAATAAATTTTATTTCAGAAATAAATTTAAAAAATTAAAAAGAAAAACCCAAAAATAAAATTAATAAAATTAAAAAATAATATAAGCCTGTTCTTTCATTAAGAATATGAAATGAAAGTAAATGTTTTGCATATACTTTGAAATGAATATGTTTCTATAAAATAAAACTGTAAAACAAATCACTTGAGGCTGATAATCTTCAGGCACTGTGTTAAAATCCCTTTACTATGATGATGAAGCAAATTAAAAACAGGTAAACTTATTATATAGGAACCAAATAAAGAACTCACCTCTAACTTCTCAGATTTGGGGTAAATATATATAAATATACACACACTTATGTATAAATTCTGCCTGATCATAATGAAGAGATTTCTTATATTATTTTTACATTCCATTTATGCAGTGTAAAGTTTTCACAGCTTTCTTCTTACACATAAAATCTAACTACATCTAGAACTTAATTTAAAATCCACTGGCTTAAGATATTTTTTCTGGAAACAAGAAATATATTACTTATACAATATAAGAAATCCATAAAAATAGATGAAATTATTTTTAAGTATGACAGCATAATGTTTTCTCTCTTCTTTCTTTTTGAATTTCAAAATGAATATGAAAAGTTAAAAAAGATTTTGGTCATATCTCTTATGACACCATTTACAAAGTAGGTATTACAACAAAAATTATCAAGACACAGAAGTGATATTTAAAGTTTCTAAAGTCGAAACATGCCATGACCATGCTGTGGACTATTATTGGTCAGGGGCCTGTTAGGAACTGGGCCACACAGCAAGAGGTAATCAGCAGTGAGTGAGGGAAGATTCATCTGGATTTGCAGTCGCACCCCAGTGCTAGCATCGCCACCTCAGCTCCACCTCAGATCATGAGGCATTAGATTCTCATAGGAGCACTGGTCCCTGGCACCAAAAAGGTTGGAGACTTCTGGTTTATACCTTTACATTAACTGCTATTAAGAATTATTTTAAAGTTGCATTTCATTATCGTGAAAAATATTTATCTATATTTTTTATGCAAGGCATATTTACTCAGAAATCCTTATGCACTAGGTATTCCCATGCTGGAGAATAAAAAGTTAAATAAGGTACAATGTTCATCCTCTAGAACATCTGTCTATATTAATTATATTAATTATATTAGACAAACTATACTGATAAACAGATTACAACATTCAGAATGAGAGGGGAAATGATCATGATGTGCATAGGGTAGTGTGGTATATACAATATGAGTAGGGCAAGAAATTAATTCAACAGTATTCAGCAGGTATTTCTTACTGTGTGCCAAACATTTCTATTGCTGGGGACAAAACAGTGAACTAAACTGCTGTTAAGATGCTTACATTTCTTCATGGGGAGACCAGGAATGAACAAACACAAGTTGTTGTAGGTCAGATGGTAGGTTATAGGTGCTTCACGCCTGAAAGAATTTTTTAATTTAAACTTGACAACCATTTGAGGTGGTGAAAAGACCCATTTAAGGTAACTGACTGGGATACAAAGTTATGTCATCTATCATTATTTTTATCACAATGTAGAAAAAACAAAAGATAAAAAGTAAATGAAAGTACATTGTTCTATTTCCAAGTTTGTATGCACAGTATAGAAAACATGGTAATGATCAAGAATGACTAGAAAGCAATTCATACTGTATTGGAATGAGTCAGCATATGGAGGAGTAAATGGAAGCAAAGATTTGATTATTACATAGTACATCCAGGTGAGTAGAAATAACGTTTGGCATTAAAGAGTACAATGGAGATGGTAAATCTTAATTATTTTAATTCTTTCTCTCATATTATAAAGAGGAATATCCTGTTCAACCTCCCAGACAGCCTCTTTAGGTACTGTGAGGCAGAATGAAATAATGGAGGCAAACTCTGACATTTCTCTACATAATGCAAAGGAAAATATAAGAGTGACAATTTATTTATATGTAGGGTAGAAACTGCAATTAAGGAAAAAAAAGTAGATCATAGAGACATTTGGAGAAAAATCTTTAAGGTCTTACATTATAACAGGTAATATGACCCCAAACCTTGTGTCCTCATGAGACCTTGAGTGAACATCTATCTGCCTTACTCCTTAAGACTTTTGGTAATAGGCTTCTTGCTGTGTTCAGAAAGCTGAAGCACTCAGTATGAGGAGTTTGCTATTATAATCAAATTGACCAGTAAATACATATAAAAATATTCCTAGAATGAATGTGGTACTGACTTTAGGTAGTATGGTAAAGTGGTCCAGTTAAGTGTACAGGCTATGGAGCCAGACAACTTTTGTTCACATCTGGGCTTCAGCATTTACTAGCTATGTGGCCTTACGCATGTTAATTGACCTCGGCCTGTCTCAGTTTTTTATTCTGTAAAATGAAATGTGTAAATGCATTCGATTGTGATTTTTTTGAGGACTAAATAAACTAATATAAAATTTATTAACACGAATTCTCAATAGAGGTTAGCAGTTTCTATTTTTAATTATCTCAATAGAACATATTTATATTTTAATTACTCTCCTCTGTCTCATGAAAAATAAAAAGTAAATTACTTAAAATATTAATTAAAATATTATTTAAAAACTGTTAGATAAAGTGAAAATAAAAAAATAAAGATAAAGTGATTTTACTAATAAAAATAAATTTTTATTTTCGGTAGATAAAAGTTATCTGAAAAACTCTAAACTACTAAAGAAGGATAATAACAACTGAGTCTATTTTGAGTATTTAAAATAGGCTAGGGGTATTTATTTTACTCATTTTTAAATGCAGTATTAACTATTAAAGTATATTGTTGCTTTTTTAAAATTTGTATTTACAGTAAACTTTTCAGGTCAAATAATGTTTTTGAGAACCTAATAATTTAAAAAGTGTGTTTGTAAGGTCATGTGTAGGTTAGAAAACATTGTTCCTATTAAAATTTAAGATCTTCATTAGTTAGAGATTGCATTTTTTACTGCGAGTAACAGAAAACATTAACTGAAAAATAGCTTAAACAAAATTGGAGTTTGTATTTTTCTTACATAAAAGAATTCCAGAGGCAAATAATCCAGGACTGGGACAGTCATGAAATATCCATGCTTCTTCTTTTCATGGCCAGTCATCTTTATTATAAGATTTGTCACATGATAGCTATAACTGGCTACTCCATCCCTAGTATCATAACAATGTTCTAGCAAGGACAGAAGAAAGAAAACACAAAGGACAAACTTCATGTTTCAACTCATTTTTAAAGTATTTTTTGCAAATCAGTCCCAGCAAGTCTTATTTATATTTAGTGGCCAGAACAACTCCTCTCTCTTTTGGTAAGTTTTTAAATATTCTGTAGGTAGCTAGTAATGTCCACCTGTCTAAAAAAAAAAAAAGTGTATATCCAGTTTCAAAGTTATATCTATTATTCATTTTTAAATTCTTATTTTAAATAATTGTTTAAAATTATTGCTATTTATGCCAATTGCTTATTCTCTTAGGGAAAAATCCATTGAAATAACGGAGTTCACAATTTGAAATAGAAAGCAATTGTAATTAATAATAATAATCAAATGTTTTCTTCAAGTTTAGTTGGCTAAAAATAAACTTATAAATAGTGAGTTTAGGCATTGACACTCCATGCCTTACACACCAAAATAAATATTTGTAGAAATCACATATTGAAAATCTTTCAAAACATGATATCCAGCTATTTCTTGATAGCCTTTGGGCATAAATAAATTTCAGTCCCAGAAAATATTTTAATCTCTCTTTCCATATGGTTTCTAACAAACAAAGACAGGCAAATTTAGCAAACAGTTTAAGATAAATAAAGCATATAGAGTATCATCAACTTACTACTGATAACCTTGTGATATTAAATACTTCATGCTGAATTAGTAAATGCCTTAACCTATTTCTTTCATTCAAAAAATATTTACTTTGAACCAATTAGGTATTACTCTATGCACAGTGCGGTGGTATCATTGTGAAGCTATGACTCAAATTAGTGTTTAGAAATATATCCTATATGATTAATTGTTTTGTGGTTGATCAAAGTAAAAATAAGTTATTTTTTTAAGTTTTATCATGTTTGATTAAAAACCTGTTCATGAACTGTAAGTACTATGTTTAGTATGTGTATTGTGATGTGAGGAGGCTCAGGCAGGGCAGAAGAAATGGCACAGACATAAAAGAAAGTTGAAATCAAGTTATTGGATAAACTATCTTTCTTTCATACATGGGGTCTAAAAAGGGCTATAAATCACAAATATTCCTTTCAGTTCGAGAGCAACTCAAAAAAAGAAAAGGTCAAGAGTACCTTCACTTCAAAAGCTGCCCTACAATAGCTATTCAATAGTTACAGGCAAGTATTCTTGTTGAGAAAGCAAAGGCTGCAATCACTGGATGATGTAACCTAGATGTGGTTCATATACTTTCACCTGCTGGAATGGACAAGCTGCTAGTTCAAGTTCTTACAAGTCAATATGTGAATGTTGTATGTATTATTCAAAACTCTGAATAAGTGGAAACTTCATTTGAATGAAATAAACTGTGCATCATCTTAATTCTTGTTTCAAGCCAGGAGATATATATTGAGTGATTTATGATCATCAAGTGATAATTTTTCTGAACAGCAATATGTTTTTCTCAAATATAGAATAGTTTATACAGAAGAGTTCCATGATTAAGATAGTACAAAGAAAAGAATAAAGTATCTATATCTATATCTATATATTTTAAATATATATAAAGAAAAAATATATTAAGGTTCTTATATAAGGTAAAAGAATCCTAAAAGAGTTTAGAAAAAAAGAAATTAATAAAATTTTCATATAGAAAATTGTTTTTTCTTTCTTTTTCCATTGTTTTTGTGTTATTGTTGTAATCAGTGTTGCCAGTGCTACAATCACGCTTCTATTCAGTTAGTTTCTCTAGGAAGAACAGATCATCGATCTAAAGTTATTTATTTTACCAGCTAATATTGGTGAGATAGTAAATGTGATGACTTAAGATTTCAATTTTAATTGAAAAATTAAAAATTAAAAAAAAACTTTTGGATGAAGCAAATTGAGTAATTGTCATAATTCTAAATTGATTTCTAAAAGTTAAAATTCACTACTTTGTAAAGATATTATTAAATGTTTATAACTTTTTATGAAGTCAAAATAAAAACAGTTTAAATAAAAATAAATTATAATTTTTTACTCTGTGAAAACATCTACAATTCAATGTCAAAGATATACCTAATATTTTTGGTGCTTAGAAATTTATACATTACTATATATGTATTAGAAAAAATCAGGTAAGTAGAAATTAGAAAAATAAGCAACCACTCATAATCCCATCACCAAATAATTTCTACTGTTAACAATTTTTACATAGTTTAGTAACTTATTCCAAGAAATTGTTATACTCACATTTTTAATAAATGTTAATGGGCTCATGTTTTACTTTGATATTTTACTTCCAACATATTATATTTTCATTAAATTTTTTCACAAATAAATGTTTTTAAAAAGATTTTTTATGAGTTACAAGAGAATTTCAATTAATTAATTAATTAATTTTTAAGTATAGTTTGTATACATCCTTACGTTGGTTATATTGGGTTCAGATTTGCAATGTAGTGATTCAGCATTTTCATACCTTAAATGTTATCACCCATTAATTCTAGTAATCATCTGTCACTAGGCAAACTTATCACAATATTATTGACTATATTCCCTTCCCCTTGTCACCCACCTCCCCACCCCCTCCTTTTGGTCTTTGTTTCTATGAGTCTGTTTTTATTTTGTTGTGTTTTGTTTTACTTTTAGATTCCACATATAAGTGAAACCATATGCTTTTGTCTTTCTCTGCTTGACTTGTTTCACTTAGCATAGATATTACATCACAATTATAAAAAATAAATAAATAATAAATAAACTAGTAATAACACACTGTAAAAGCAAAGAATATACTTAGAAATTTACTTTTAAATGAATTTTATCACTGTGTTCTACACTGATCATATGTCTTGGTGTTCTTATGTGAGAAAGACCAATAAATAAACACATGAATTATTATTTGCAGCAATATTTTAATTGCTTTTATTTGTATATCCATATTTCATAAAGATACACTTTAATATTTTGGTCATGAAGCAGAAATGGGTAAATCTCCATAAATAAATGATAGATCGATGAAACCATATTACCTACTGATCAAAAATAAGGTAGAAAAGTTAAGGATATTTTTGATTGCTTGCTTTGGCTCATAGTAAGTTATCTATATCTTTATTTGGTATTAAAATAATACTATATTGATATAGATAGGATGCACATTTTTAAATAAAACATGGGATTTCAGAGAAATTTCTCTTTCAAAAAAATACTGAATTATAATCTGCCACACTCCTGAAGGACATGTTTATTCCAAATTGTTTAGAGAGAGGGAATCAAGTAAAAATTATGTTATTTTAAAGTCCAACACAACTGATACAAAAATATAGAATATTGGCAATCAGTAGTAAAAGTATATATTTCATGGGTTTACAGAAGGAATGGGAGATAGTTGTGACTGGAGAAGACTTATAAAACTTTATAAAGAAAATAGATATATAGTGTTCAAAAGGTCTGTTTTAATTTCTTAGAGCCAGAGTTTGCTGAGACACACACATTCACCAAAAGCTTGCCATCTGCCATTCTGAACACATTGGTCTGTGTATTCAATTAAGAGACAAGAATTGCAATCGTTTTTTAATTTACTTTTACAAACTTTGAGAAAAAAAATAAAGCCTACATGATTTGGATGGAAAGACATTTTTATTTATTTTTATTTTTTTAAATAATTTTTTTCAATTACAGTTGGCATACAATATTATATTAGTTTCAGGTATACAATATTGGACAGTTATATAACTTACAAAGGAATCACCCTGATAAATCTAGTACCCATCTGACACCATACATACTTATTACAACAATGTTGACTATATTGTTTATGCTATATTTTACATCTTCATAACTATTTTGTAACTACCTATCCGTGCTTCTTAATCCATTTCCCTCTTTCACCCACCCCCAATTTCTTGCCCATCTGGCAACTCTCAAAATTTTCTGTGTATCTATGAGTTTGTTTCTGTTCTGTTTGTTTATTTTGTTCCTTAGATTCCACTTATAAATGAAATTATATGGCATTTGTCTTTCTCTCTATGACTTACTCCACTCAGCACAGTACCCTCTAAGTCATCCATGTTGTGGCAGATGGCAAGATTTTATCCTTTTCTATGGCCAAGAAATTTTTCATTACATATATGTACCACCTCTTCTCTATACATTCATTCATTTATGGCCACCCATGTTGCCTCTATATCTTGACTATTGTAAATAATCTACAATGAACATATGGATGCAAATGTCTCTTCAAAGTAGTATTTTGGTTTTCTTTAGATAAATACACAGAAGTGGAATAACTGGGTCCTTTGTTGTCTTTTGTTATAATCTTTGTTTTAAAGTCTATTTTGCCTGGTATAGGTATTGTTATCTCAGATTTTTTTTCATTTCTATTTTTATAAAATATATTTTCCCAAACCTTTACTTTTAGTCTGCATGTTTCTTGATCTAAAGTGAGTTTCTCATAGGCAGCATATATATTGGTCTTGTTTCTTTATCTATTCAGCCACACTATTTTTTGATTAGAACATTCAATCCTTTTTTATTTGAAATATTTTTTGATATGTAGTTATTACCATTTTATTATTCATATTTTTGATGTGTGTGTGTGTGTGTTTATTTTTTCTTTTTCTTCTTAAAGAAATTCCTCCAACATTTTCTGAAACACTGGCTTAACAGTGTAAACTCCTTTAGCTTTTTCTTGTCTGAGAAGCTCTTTACCTGTCCTTCAATTCTAAATGAGAGCTTTGCAGGGTAAAGTAATCTTGGTTATAGGTCCTTGCTTTTCATCACCTTGAATAATCCCTGCCAGTTTCTTCTGGCCTGCAAAGTTTCTGTTGAGAAATCAGCTGACAGTCTTATGGGAGCTTCCTTGTAAGTAACTAGCTGACTTTCTCTTGCTGCTTTTAAGATTATCTCTTTATCTTTAATTTTTGGCATTTTAATTATGATGTGTCTTGGTGTGGGTCTCTTTGAGTTCATTGTGTTTGGGACTCTGTGCTTCTTGGGCTTGTATATCTAGTTCCTTTGCTGATTAAGGAGGTTTTTTGACACCATTTCTTCAAAAAGGTTTCATTTCCTTGTTTTCTCTCCTCTCCTCTGATAGCCCTATGATATGAATGCTGGGTAGGGCAGAACATTTTTAGAATTGCAGTATGAGTGAATAGTCTTTGAGCTTCATGAATTTATGAATGGGAAGAGAGGTACAATATGGAATATATTTTAGGCAAGATGAAGGTCTTAGAAAAGTAAAAGAGAGAAAAACTATACATGAAAGAATTTGGAGAGTACTGAATAGACAAGCAGAACTAACACAAAAAATCACTTATAATGTAGCAGCAGAGAAAAAGAAGAAAATAATACAATTATTTTGTGGCAGGATGTGGAAACTTTGAAAACCAAGACCATAAACTTTAGTATAGGAAATTACAATATAACTCGATGTTGTAGATTTTATTAGGATTTTTCTGATAATTGCCAAATAACTTCATAGAAAAAGGGTTATCATTTATAAAGTTATTTTAATATTTTGAAAATAAGACATTGTGGGAGGATATAAGAGTACTTACTAGTTAAGCAAAGATATTGGATTTTATCCAGAAAGCAATGAATAAGCATCATTTGTAATTTAAAAATTCTGCTTTGCTCTGTGCATAATATATGAAAGGGAGATGAGGTATAAATTGGGAGAATGTTGCTTGGTTCAGTGGAAAATAACCATATTAGAGAGAAAAATATAAATTCAATAAATACTTCAGAGTTTAACTGGTCAGTAGTCAACTTCATTGGAAACAGGCTGTTGAGAGAGAAGATGGAATTAAAAGAGAGTCCTAGCTCTCTGGATTGAGCAAGTGGAAACAGTATAATTCTGAGATGTAACAAGTAATTGGCACAAGAAGCTTTATGGCAGTGGGGAGTGGTGATGAGTGATGGGTTCAGTTTAGAACAAATTGGAGAAACAGGAATTCTTATGCACTGCTGGTGGGAATCCAAAATGTTGCAGGTACTTTGGAAGACAGTTTGACAGTTTCTTACAAAACTGTAAACATATTCTTACTATGTGATTTGTAATCATGCTCCTTGTTATTTACTTGAAGGAGCTGAAATATCATGCACATGAATATTTATAACAGCTTTATTCATAATTGCTCAAACTTGGAAGCAACCAAGATGCCCTTCAATAGGTGAATGGATAAATAAATTGTGGTACATCCAAACTTGGAATATTATTCAGTGCTAAAAGAAATAAACTATCAAGCCATGAAAAGAAGTGGAGGAAACATACATAGCAGTAAGTGAAATTTGAAAAGAATACACCCTGTATGATTCCAATTATATGACATTTTGGAAAAAGCAAAACTATGGAGACAGTACAAATATTAGTGATTTCCAGAGGTTAGGAGGGAGGACTGCACAGGCAGAGCACAGAGCATTCTAGGGCAATGAACCTCTTCCCTATGATACTACGATGGAGGGTACGTGTAATACATTTATCAAAACTAATAGAATGTACATCAAGTGAAACTCCAGTGTTATTAACTATGAACTTTTGGAGATTATATGTCTTTATTGGTTCATGGAGTATAAGAAATGTTCTACTCTGGTACCGCATATCAATAGTAGGAGAGGAAGTGTGTATGTGTGTGAAGGGGTGTGTGGAAAGAGAGTATATTGAAACTATACTTTTTTGCTCAATTTTACTATGAGCTTAAAACTACTTTGAAAAACCAAGTGTATTAATTTAAATTCACACACTCATGTGATCTTGGTAAATTCACATTCTGTATATACATGATTTTTTTATGACATACATTGTTCCAGAAAGAATGTTTACTTGCTTATATATGTCTATATATTTATATTGTACAAGATAGGGGAAAAAAAAAAACAGAAAGAAAAGCTATATTAAGTACAGAAATTAATTGATAATAAATCAAATACATTTACAATATTTACCTCCATTCTTCCATGCACCACAATTTTGGCTTGAAGATTGGTAGAAACTCCTTTAAAAAAAAGTATTATAAAAAAATAAAGTATTATACTCATTGACACAGTTCTCAGTGATCATAAGTTTAAATATATTCTTGGAAGTACACTAGTTATTCTTTCAGGACAATGTTTACTATACTAAAGAAAGTTCTTAATGGCATTGTCTTGGCATAGTTTCAATGGGACTTTCTTGGACTTCACAGAAGCAAATTGGCTGGAGTTGTGGGGTGGAGCAATAAAATGCAGTTCAGTTATTAACTCTGATAATTTTATTTAACCCAGTGGTAGAACACAACATAATGTATTCTATATAAAGGACTCTATATACAAGTCAGACATTCAAACAAATGTGTACTCAACCAATTTTTCCAGTGTAATTCTCTGTTGATCACAAAATGTCTTTGCATATCGTCATCCAGGCACTCAGAGAAGATGAATGGCTTTAGCTTATCTTAAGCTTCTGCTCTCTGGGTTGCATGTATATGCTGTCTATCAGGGAAGAATTCATTCAGTGAAATGTAGAAAGAGAAAAATAAAGACTAGAGCAATGGCTTAAGTTGAAATACTCTAACTAAAGTTCCTGAATGTGTTATGTACCTCTTGGAAAGGCCTATCTTAGTTTATATTAAATAAAAAAGTACTGTAAGTTATAAAATCACTCAAATATTTTCACATGTAAAAATTTACATCAGTTATAGATTTTAGTCAATATTACCAATTTGTTTACTTTAAACATGAGTAAATGAACTGTGGCAAGCAAATGTAGCAGAGCAAATAAAATATGCTATGATGCACATATAAGTGTTCTGGGAAGAAATTTTTCAATTTTTAATTGTAACCTCGAACTTCACTTAATATCATAAGAAAATACCAAATTTCTCTTTTAACATATTTTTATTTTTAAATTAAACTTTTACTTCATTGTTCTTTATATTACAATTTTGCTGGGTAACTGGAACATAAATGAGAATAAATAAATTAATTCTGTCTCAAGTGACACATAAACACAATTATATTATTTTAAGAATTTGAAAGTCTTAGAACATCATAAACTTGATAATGCAATGCTCAGTCTTATTAATGGCATATCACTAATGCATTAATTTTTGGTCAATATAGATTTTAAGTTCAAATGCCAATGTGGTTCAAGCTGATTGCCTAACTGATAAAATTGGACAAATGGGATCTAGGGTAAAATAATAAAGTAGATGCCATTAGCCAATGGTGTCTTGCAAAAAACATATAGCTAAGTTGTGTCATATCTTCTGATTTTCTAAAAGAAATTTGAAAATGAACCTTTTGCAGTTGAAACAACTCATATAAAATGTAGGCAATTCTAAATACTGTATATAAATATGTGTATCCATACATATATATGCATATATACATATGTATGTACATATATACACATATATGTATGTATGTATATATCTCCTCACCTCTGTAAATAGTACTACCCAAAGTCTCCCATTTAGGAACAATAAAGTATATAATTATTAATAATAGAATAAATTATTTGAGGAATATGATTGAAATATATGGTTAAAATTACATGAAAGAATTTTATGTAATAAAAATAATTTTTATCAATGTCTATGAAAATGAAAACTGATCCCAATAAGTTTTTTGTCAGATTTGCATGAAATCATAAAAGACCTCAAATAGCCAACGCAATCCTTAGAAAAAAGGGATAAGGCCAGAGGTACCACACTGACTGACTTCAAATTATACTACATAGTGGCAATAATCAAAACATCAGATTTTTGCAGAAAAACAGACACACGGACCAATGGAAGAGAATTGAGAGCCAAGAAATAAACCCACATATGGGCAAATAATTTTTGACAAAAAAGTCAAAAAACGTATGATGAAGAAAAAAAATCCACTTTAATAAATAATGCTGGGAAAATTGGAAAGCCAAATGCAAAAGAATGAAAATAAACTGCTATCTGTCACCATACACCAAAATTAACTCAAAATGGATCAGAGACTTAAATATAAGACCTGAAAGACTCATGGACCCTGAGCAAACTCATGGACCTTGGTCTTAGGGAGGATTTTATGAATTTGAGCTCAAAGTTAAGAGAAGTAAAGCAAAAATAAATGAATAGGGGTATATAAAAATATACCCCCATTGAATGGAAGCAGATATTTGCAAACAATGCCTTTGATAAGGGGCTAATATATGATATATGTTAAAAACTCATACAACTCAACAACAATAAAACAACAAAATCCATTTAAAAAATGGCAGAGGACCAGAACATGAAAAGATGCTTAACTTCACTAGCTCTTAGGGAAATGTAAGTCAAAACCATAATGAACTACCATCTCACACCTGTTAGAATAGTTATTATCAACAATACAGGTAATAACAAATATTAGAGAGATTATAGGGAAGAAGGAAACTTATACACTACTGGTAGGAATATAAATTGGTATAGCCACTATGGAAAACAATGTGGAAGTTCCTCAAAAAAACTAAGAATAGAATTACCATATTACCCAACAACCCCACTTCTAGATATCTACCCCCCAAATTTGAAATCTTTTGCTCATGAGGATGTATGTACCCCAATGTTTATTGCAGCATTATTCATGGTGGCTAAGACATGGAAATAACTGAAGTGCCCTTTGATAGATGATTGGATAAAGAAAATATGGTACATATATATAATGGAATATTACTCAGCCATTAAAAGAGCTGAAATACTGCCATTTACAACAACATAGATGGATATTGAGATTATCATGCTAAGCAAAACAAGTCAGACAAAAAAAGCTGAGAGAAATAATTTCATTCACATGTGGCATATAAAACTGAAAATAACAAACAAACAAAATATATAAAAATTTATTGACATAGAAAACAGTTCATTGGTTACCAGAGGGGAACCAGGGAGGGGAACAGATAGATAAGGGTAAAAGGGGTCGAATACATGTTGATAGAGGAGATTTGACTGAGAGGGGAACACACAGTGCAATATACAGATGATATGTTATTGAATTGTGCACTTGAGATCTATGTGGTTTTGTTGACCAATGTCACTATAATAAATTTAATTTTTAAAAAATTGATTTCATTTATGTTGTGAAATCTATCTATATACAAAAAATGTTTTATAATTTTCAAAAGTAAAATATTCCTTATGTAGGTTTATGTTTTGAAACAAGGGAAATTTTAATGTTCACTCATATATTGAAAAAATTGCTGTTGCAAATGTAGAAGAATCTTATTGATTGTCCAAGATGTGCTAAAAATAATTTAAGTTCACTCTCTTTCAATATTTATGTATTTCAATTTTTAAATAATATCTCATTTTAAACATTTAATGAGTAAATATCTAAATTAAAAACATGAAGATCCACCAAAGAGATAACCAGTGTCAAAATTTTGGTGATTTATCTTCCTCACATTTTATGTGAATACATGTAGCCAATATAAAAATTAAGATAACATTGCATTTACAGCTGTCTGATTTACTTTGTTACTATTATAACATTTTTATGTTATAATAGTAACATAGTAATACATATATATGACATATATTCTATATATGCTTTGTACCATTAAACAATCTTTGAATATTTACTTTTTAATGGCAATGTAATATGCATTGTATAATTGCAGCACAGCTTACTAAGCAAAACATAAAATTAAATATGTGTAATGCTCCCCCAACTGTTCTATTATGAAAAATGCTCTAAAAGACATACTTATTTATAATATTTCTTGGCTTCATTAAGATAATTTGCTACAGAAATTCTGAATAAAAAATACAAATTTATTTACTGTTAGAAGGCATTTAACTTTCTATAAAAATTTCCATTTCTGCACAATTCTGGCAGTGATAAGTATTAATAATAAACAAAATTATGTCAATTTGATTTATGAAGCTTATATAAAATCTCTATTCTTGAGTGTTGCCTAATGAGTATGACTATATTTGTTGTGTTTGCTGAGTATTTGTATTTCTTCTCTTAGCAATAATTTTTTCATTATATTAATGGGAAAGAAGTGATTGGTTATATATTTTCAAGCATTCACGCATTAAAGACAATAATTCTTTCTCGATTTACTTGTTTTAATTATTTTCCTATTTTTGTATTCTTTAATATTGTTTATAAAATTAAAGAACTGTGTAGAAAACTATAAATATATAATATTTATATATCTATGTCACATTTTGAAATATGGTAGTATCAAAAAAGAGCTAAAATATTTATTTGTACTTGCTTTGGATATATAATCATTTTTCTATGGATTTAATTTTACGTTTTAAGAGATACTATTATTTGTGTCAGTGTGAGAATAGACAATCTTTAAATTCTCTCTAGAAAAAGTAGATGAAATGATTAGCTTAATAAAAATGCAACAAACCAAGGAATATTTGATAAAATAACATGATTCAAAATTGGTAAGAGTGGAGTGAAACTGTATGATATACATAAGATATGAAGATTTCTTTAAAACAGTCCCTCTCTCACCTTCTCTAAATACAATTGAAAGTGGTATTATATTCTATATATACTTTGTACCAGAAATATATCTTGACTCTAGTCCTGATTGCTATTTCTATAATATAATTCAAAGTTAAATTAGATCATAATAAAAATAGCTTCACCAATATTTGGAAAAATTATTTTAAATTATCTTTACTTTCATATGGGAGAGTAGAAAATGATTTTAGCTCTCAAAACTACCTTTAACTAGTCCCAGAGGAATGAGCATACAACTGTGTTTGTGAAAAAATGCAATTATATTGCAGAGATACCCTCTTGCATTTGCAGTTAGAAACTGTAGCTGCTGAAAAGAAGAAAAAAATTGATACAATGTAAAGTATGACTGTAGCATAAACAAGAGCTTTTAAGTGGGTGTCTCCTGTATATTTTATTCAAATATGAGTGTCAAAATTATCCAAAATAAAAGAATACATCAATAAAATGGATTTTCTTGAATATTTTATGAGTTACCTCCATAGTATATTATGAAATTCAATTTAAACTTGTCCGTTTATGCAACTTAACCTTTGCCTCTCATTAACTGCATCATTAACAGTGAGCAAGAGTGCTGTATAAATATCAGTTAAGATGGTGCATAACTACAAAAGAGTATGGAATTCTTGAGAAGAGAAAGGTTAAGTGATGAGTTATTACCATTACATTTCCATTCGTGTAATAAAAGTATATTATTGTTTAAATAAGTAAACCAAATTGCTTTTGTATTAATCTGAGTGATAATATTTGCTCAATATAATTTTGAAATCCAAAAACATTTGATAAATGTTGGCACTTAAACTTTGAATTATATTAGTTTTAATTAATCAGTAGATCTTATTTAAAATACATAAGATGCACTAATGAAAGAATAATAAATATTGAACCAAACTGAGAAGCTTTTATATAGTTTTATATAGTTTATATAGCTTATATATTAGTGAATATTAGTGAATAATTTTTATTAAGAGAATCAAAAATGAATCACACTCAAATCATTGTTACAAAAGGATGTTTATGAGTGATTAATTATTATTGATTAAAACCAATAAAATCATAAATGATGTCACAATGAGATAATTTAATTTAACATCAAGTTAAAAAGAGGTGATGGAATAAAGTTAAGATTAATTAGAATGAAGTAGATATTGATTGGGATCTAAGAACAATTAAAGTTTAAAGATAATAGAAAAAATTGTCAACTTTGTTTGCATGAAGCAGTCCTAGGACCACCTCATTCAAATTGGCTTCAGAAAAAAAAAAAAAAACATTTAGCAGCAGAATTGTTCATAATTGGTAGGAGTTAAAATTAGAAAAATGTTTCTTAGAGGAGAATGAGTACAACACATGGCATCTGACACATATTAGGAGTTGAATAAATGGCAAATAAAGTTAGACAGAATATAGGTGAGGAAATGCAGATCAAAACTTCATCTATTTCCAAATGGTGTTTATTGAATGTCAGATTTAAAATAGCTACTCAAACAAGATATTTTAATCAATTAATCGACATCTAATTTGATATTTATATCCTGCTGTGTACAAATTAGGCACCTGTGTATACTCCTGAAGGTTAATACATTCATATGAAAGCATTTACAATTTTAGTATTTATAAAATTCTAAGTTAATTAAATGGTGCACAGAGTAATTAATTGCATCCATTTACATGGGTCTTACTATGTATTGTTATGACTCTTTCAAAAATTGGACTGAAAAAATCCTCACTTAGGAGGAAAATAAAAATAAAAATTGAAATACAGTGCTATACTTCATTTAAAATTTATATAAAAGTTTTAAGACTCAACAATGAGAATGCAAATAATGTGATTAAAAATGAGCATAAAACCTGAAAAGATATTTCACCAAGTAATATATAGAGATAGCGAATAGCATATGAAAAGATGCTCAACACCATTTGTCACTAGAGAATTTTAGACTAAGTATTAGTGAAATAGCACTATGGTTTCAATTATATGACATTTTGAAAAAGGCAAATGATAGTGATAGAGAAAACATCATTGGCTGTCAGGTTTTCAGAGGAAGGGGATTGAAAAGCTGGAGAACAGGGGATTTTTAGAGCTGTGAAATTATTTATATGACACTATGATAGTGAATACATTACACATGCATTTGTCAAAACCCATAGAACTTTTTTTTTTTTTTTTTTTTGGTGAAGCAATCTTAGGTTGACCTCACAGATTGCAAAGACCTTGTCAGTTTACAATCCCTTATTTTTTTATTTTTTATACCTACAGAGCCTGGTCTTCCTAGGTGGTCTCTCATCTGAGTACTAACCAGGCCCGAGCCTGCTTAGCTTCTGAGATCAGATGAAAACACATAGAACTTTAAAGCACAAGAGTGAACATTAATTAATGCAATTTTAAAAATAAATTTAGCAGGTCAGAAGATCCCAAAATGGAATGCAGAATATGACAAATATGTATATAAGTTTTATTGCTCTATCACTCAAGAAGTCCTAGAAGCAATCATTACCTAGTAGCAATGAACACACCTAGTATGTAAATACAGGTTTTGAATACCATATGCCAATGAAAGGAACCATAATGTTAGGGGCACTGTCTAATTCCAGGGAGGGGGTAGGAAATAAACAAGATGAGCCTGGAGCATCTTATAGTGCCAGAAAACAAGAAAGTGCTAAGAAAAAATTTTACATTGTTGGGGCATATGTCAAAGTAACACAGAAAAAGTTCCCAATGGCCAATGGAAAGCACATTTTTAAAGGCAATTCCTTGAACATCGTTATTTTTTAAGTTCTTTACTGCTGGTTTTATATTTGTACTAGAATATCTAATTGCATAAGACTTTTGCTTAAAGGAAATACGAATAAAATAGAAAACATTTAAGAAAGCAGTAGGTATTAGTGCTTTCATATGAGTTCATTTATCTAGAAACCAATGTTTTTCGTTTATATAGTAGCTTATATCATATAATTCTTCCTGATTTACTCCCTCAACATCTTCTCAACAGACCTGTTGAGTGGCAGAATTTTCTAAAGAGAGGTCATACAATACTCAATAACAGTGTTGAGAATTATAGTCTCAGAGAGTTCAAAACCTAAAGTGGATGACGAGAGAGAGACAATAAACAAACAGAAAAATCCAAGGTAGTGGTAAGTGTTAAATGAAAATAAAATACTGGAGAGTATTTTATATGATCAGAGATGGCCTCTTTGAGAAGTTTATATATAATCTAAAATGAGAATGACAGAAAGGAGTCTATTCTACAACATTTGGAGAGATGATATTTCTAGGTGGTAGAAAAAGCACCTAGACCAAGGCAGGAATGAGTGTGATCAGTTATGACAACAGAAAGAATGCTAGTATTGCTGGAGTATAGAAGATGAAGGAGAGATGGGCCCAAAGCAAAGGTAAGGTTATGGAATATAGCTTGATTATGACTATATAATGGTCTTGTATGGTCTAATATATCGTTCTTTTTTTATAGTAAAGCAAATAATAAGCTTCTTGTGGTTATATACCAGTTATGCTCAAATGTAGAGGTTGAGAGTTTGTCCCTGCAAAGATAATCAGTTTTGGTGTGGTATAGCATTTGAGAGATTCCCCTGCATTAAAAACATAAAAAACATTCTGCAGCGCAGTGTGGTTATAAAATGCATTTTCATTACCTAAACCACTTTGGTTGGCTTCTGCTCAGTGTATAAAATGTTGTGAAATGCCAGTTTTAATGCATGGCATACAATTTTAAGATTTATCAAAAAGGCACATGGGTTTAAAAAGGTGAGAAAATATATTTACTATAGACTATGAAAAATACACTGCTATTTATTAAAGATTTCTAAAATTGTTTGTTGTTAGTGATATTAGCCTAGAAGGTTGTTAGTGATATTAGTCTAATATAACCATATTCCATGGGTAACAGTACTGAGCTATGTATGTGTGTATATATATGTATATATATATATATATATATATATATATATATATATATATATATATTGAGCAAGTCCTCATTTTCAATTTTACTTAAACTAAAACTAAAGAGCACTAGACTGAAATATTTTAAAAGTCAGTAAGATTTCCATACTGTTCTTAAACTTTCCTTAACTGTATAGAATAACTAGCGTTATAACAATTCACTTGCAACCTTATGAAACAAGGCAAAAACAAAACAAAACAAAACAAACAAACAAACAAATTCACTGAAATAAATGTGGTGTCCCAGAGTTGGTATATACCTTGAATCTTCTTCCAGTAAAGATGTGATCTCTAGTTTGCCTTAGCATGCAAACACTCAGTTTTACTTTGTAAAATAGAATTATGATATAAAGATGATGTCAAGGCATCACATGCAGTTCTGATACAGGGCTAAGTGACTTTGGGCACCTTATTTAACATCTAAATGTCTTTCTATCTATTTGTAATATGTTAATATTGCCTACCTCATTAGGCTGTTGTGAGAGGTATCTAAGGAAAACATAGGGTACACTAGTTACTATTACTACTACTACTACTACTACTACTACTATTTGTACCATACTTCAGAGTTCTTTCTGCAGTAGAGCTGTCCCTCATTTTGCAGAGCCATGCTCACTCTGATCTAGTCAGTCCCATACATCAGAAAGGGAGGTGGACATCTCCTGGAAGGCACTCCACAACACCAGGCCCCTGCAGGCCCATATCCTGATCCAGAGCCACAGCGGCCCACGTCTAAGAGAGGCACAAGTTCAGTTCTCCTCTCCATACTTTATTTCATTACTCCCCATCATGGCCAAAGGACATGGGATGTTTTATTAAAAAGGGTTTTTAAGGAGAACAATTAACCCCATGGCTCTCTCTCAGGAACTAACAACAACAAGCCATTTAAATTCTCCTTTGGAAGAGGCCTGAAGGTATCTCTGTGCACTTCATTTGACCTAGAAGGTAATTTTAATTCAGGAAAGGAAATCCTTAAGCCCACGTTGAACACAAAGTCATATTTTCTGATCTTGTTTTACTTTGATGTCTTACTCTTGTACCCTTGTGACCATTTTTCAATTGGCTTAGAATCTTGAGAGTAAATTGTTATTTTGTAAATTCAGAAACCCCAATATTTAGTAACAAATAGACTTGCAAACTATAAAATGACCCTCAGATCCAATTTATGGCCAAAATCATGTATTCATGTATAATATCAGGGTATGTACATATAGTGCAAGGGTTAGTCAGGTTTTGTAAATGTCTGAGCCAGGCTAAATATAAAAACAGAGAGTCGTGATGTCAATAAAATATTGGTGAGTGCTTGACCTGCACAAGAAAATAATTCACTAATTTTGACAGTCTGTCAGCCAGAGAAAACATTTGGATAATTGGTTTAGCCTAAGGCTGCTGGTATAGAAACTGTCTGCTGGAATGCCCTTTCTCTAAGGTTAGAGATTGATTGTGCTTATACTTTTTAATATTCCCAGTACTATCACTGGACTTGGTATTGATACTCAATAAATATCTCTTAATTTCCTGATTGAATGAATGAAGGGAACAATTCTCTCAAATCTATTATTTATTATTTTTAGGTCAAATTACCCCAAATGACCATCTATACTTAACATTAACAAGACTTCAATGTTTAAGTGTTCCAGATTGCAAGTCGAAAGTAATTATACACACATGTACACACACACACATGCACAAACACACATACACATAAAATTGTTTAACAAAAAATCAAGAAATATGAGGATTAATATTATTGGGTATCTCAAGTATATAGGATATTGAAGTATTTGTTCTATTAAATAAATTTAGTTTTATGTATTAAAGTCAAATAACTTTTCTAAAACTATGTGTTACAAATACATGAAAATATATTAATAAATGAAAAAGATTCTGAATGTTTATTACTTTGATATTTTATGTTGATATAAACTTGATCATAGTAGATTAAATATTTTCTTCTCCAATTTTTGTCAACATTTCTAATAGCTATGTCATTTCCCAAAATATCTGGTTTTATTTTGGCAAATCTAAACTATTGGGAGGTTCATAATTTTCTGTTCTGTTTGATTGTCCTAAGTAATAATGCTCTGTATAATAGTATACTCAAAATTTATTGATTCCTGAGTTCCTCATCTATCTATGTGTATACTATCTAAAATCCAAGTGCAAACAGAAATAACATGTCAAACTTCTATTTATAACATAAAAATCTGCAATAAAAACTGATAGTAATTATTGACATGTAAGTGAACCTTAAGAGTAAACATCATAGATTCAGTTTAAATATAACTAAATCTGAGCCATAAACAAAATATCAAGCATTCCACTTGGGTTGGTTTGAACAAATATTACTAAAGGTCAAGGATTTAATTTTTCAAGTTCTCCAACAATTTTCTTATTCTCTGATTCAAATTTCATGAAATAGGCTTTCATATGTTCTTATATTGCTCAGAAAAAAAGCTACCCATGTTAGTGTTCAGAAATGTTGCTGTTATGAGTCTACATATTAACAGAAATTAATAAAATGTAACACCAAAATGACAGTTCTATTTTATCCCAAACACATACACTTGAGCAAAGATGTTTCTACCCACATATGCAGGGCATACATACATTTTCAGTTAATAGATTATATCTTACTTCATTGTGAATTTAAAGCAATTAGAAGAGAAATTCCACAGACTTCCAACGCCTTACCTCCCACCTTGTAGAATCAGAGCCATATATATTATTTCTGTTGCCTACTATCAAGGATGACTTTTACATGATCCTATATCATTCCAATATCCCTTTGGTACTAAATCTACCTTATCTCAGCCACTTAAAGATATTACCTATAGCAATTTTGTCCTTTTCCTCTCTCCTACATCAAACTTTCCCTTTTGACTGGATCATTCTCATTCCCATTCCAATATTTCTTAATTTTTTTTTATTAAACAAGAGGGAAAAAAAACCTTGATCACACATTTGATCACACTCAATTTTGCATTGCAAAGATGCTCCTGAAAGGGTTGTCTATATTTACTTTCTCCAATTCCTTTTGCCCATAATCTCTTAAATCAGGTCCTCTCTGGCTTTCATGCCCAGCACTCCAACCAAAACTGTATTTATTACAAAAGCCAATGTTATTCACATTGTTGATTCGAATAGTCAGTTTCTGGACCTTATTTCAGTTGTGCTACCAGCAACATTTGGTGCAGTTGATCATTCTCTTTTTCTTAATGCCTTTCTTCACTTGGTTTCCAGGACTCCACACTTATTTTGTTTTCTTCATACATTATTTGCTTTTCTTATATTCTTTTACTGGGTATGTTTTCACTACAGTTACCCTGGTCACAGCCATGATCATCTCTTTCCTAAATCAGTACAATAAGTCCCTAATTGCAATGCCTGCTTCTATTATTGCCTCCCATCCCCTCTCTTTAGTCAACAGCTTCCAGGATAACTTTTTAAAAATCTTAATCAGACCATATCTCTTCTCTGTTCAAAACTCTGCAATGGCACACATACACTTATAGTAAAACATTAAATCCATAAAAGAGCCCACCAGTCCCTTTATGACCCAACTCTCCATTATTTCCCTGAGCTTATTTCTAGTACTCTTCCTCTTAATTACTTTGCTACACTGATCTTCTTGCTGTTCCTTAAAAACGCAAGGTTCTCCCTTGCCTTAGAATCTTTTCATTTCCATAAATGCACAAAAATTTCCCAACATACTCCATTAACTTTTTTAAGATTTGCTCATTTATTACTTTTTATTTTTTAATTTAACCCTCATCTCAATCCTGGCATACCCAATTTCCCTTACCATTATCTACCTTTTATTTCTCCATCCATTTGAAAATAACCTTGTAACATACTATTTATGTACTATTGTCCTTTATTAAACTATTCTACTATTAGTCTACAACTGCAGAATTGGTTTTTATTTTTTTTAATTCACTAAAAATCCCCAATACATGAGACATAGTGGTTACTACAACACCACTTACTAAATAATAGAAGAAAAATTTCCCTTGGCATGACCTCATTTATGTCATATGCTCATGAACCTAATTATACCATTTAGTATTTCTTGAGTTACTCTATGTGTTTTTATAATCAATCTCATGCTTATAGTTAGTGTACTGTAATGATAATGTTTTTTTTTCTATATTGTACAAAATCATGCTCAGTCAGAGAACCAAGATTTGACTATTTTTACGAGCTACCTGCATTATAGACTAACTAACATATTCTATGATGTATTTGAAGTTCATTTTAAAGCTAATGATATAGTTTTTCATGAAATTTTAGATAACATATATGTGTGTGTTGACTCATGCCTCATTAAATAGAAAAAGACATTTTTTAAATCTCTATCCTAATCCTATACCTTAATTTTACAGGTTTTTTTTTTTTTCATTCCTTTCTTCAGTCTTACAGGTAGTGGTCAAGTGTATACTCTAGAATTAGAGTATTAGCTTAAATACTCACTGCAATGGTTTGGGGTTTCTGCAGTCCTCCATTAAGAATAATATGATAGTCTAAGAACTGCCTTATCTAACATGCAGTGGTATAAACACTTGGAAAGTTGACATTTCCTTTATCAATGCAACAGCTATGTTCTCAGTAAGGCACTGAAATGTCTGGTAATCTTTCTGAAATTAGAGCTAATACTTGGTACCATTTTAATGCTAAATTCTGTATCATAAAGGACATCTTTGCAATTATAAGCAACAGTATACTGGAACCAATTCACATACTTCTAAATCTATTATCTAGATTATGCTATGTAAATTCTAAATATCTTCCTCATGAGGCAAATCTCTTCTCCACCTTATTACATGTGTTCTCTATGGGTCACAGTTCTTGATTGCTAATAGATACCAGTTCAAGCAGATTTAAGAGCAAATACAATTTATGTATTGGTTTGCTCATACTAATGTAGGAAATACTGAAACCAGTCTTGGAAAACCAAGAGGAACAAAGGGGGCTTTAAATAACAATTAAGTCAAAAAAAAGTTTTAGAATGATTTGGATAAGACTTCATTTCTACTGCTACCAAACACTTATGTATCTGACTTCAGTGTAAACAGGGCCAGCAGTGGATAATGGGAGCCCCAGAGGCTCTATTGCAACTGTTTTTTTCTGGAAATTAGACATCACCTTTGCTGCTGATCCAGAGTTGATTTGCCATCCTCTATGTTTTTTTTTTTATTAAAATATCTCAATGCAAAGCTTAGGAGTCTGGGTTTGACTTTCTAAGCAAGAGAGGCTAAAAAAATAAGTATCTGGTTTATCCTATTTCTATAGTTGAAGGTAAACTCTTCTTAGCACCAAATTTCATGAAGTGGTTAATTTCCAAAACATATAAAGGATTTCAGAATATTTTACCAATAATAATAAAGTTTAGTTCAATTTATGCTATATATTTTACTAATCAAATTAATATTTAAAAACTTAAAGCAAGAGATATCTGTACCCTCATATTCATTGTAGCATTATTCACAATAGCCAAAATATAGAAACAGTCTTAGGGTCCATCTACAGAAAAATGGATAAAGAAAATGTGGCATGCATATATATACACGTGCATGTGTATGTATACACACACACACACACACACACACACACACACACATATACATACATGGTGGAATATTTATTCAGCTATAAAAAAGAAGAATCATTTGTGACAAAATGGATGACCTTTGAAGACATTATGCTGAATGAAATTAGACAGACAAATACTGTTTGATCTCACTTATATGAGTAATCTAAAAAAGTCAATCTCATAGAAACAGTGAATAGATTGTTAGTTGCCTGGGGCTGGGAGGGATGAGGAAAATGGGAAGATATTGGTCAAAGGGTACAAACTTCCAGTTATAAAATGAATAAGTTCTCGAGATTTAATGTACAGTATGGTGTCTATGGTTAACAGTATAGTATATTTGCAAATTATTAAGAGAAGAGATTTTAAATGTTTGCACCACACACACAAAAATTGTAATTATGAGAGGTTATGGATGTTAACTAATCTTATTATGGTAATAATTTTGCAATATATGTTTGTATCAATATCATATCATACACTTTAAAAATTACACAATGTTATATGTCAATTATATCCCCAAAAGTTAGGGAAAAACGTAGAGCAGTATTTTTTAATTGGATTATTAAATAATATTTTTTATCATTAAACTTTAAAATACCTGTACCTAGAGATAACTACTGCTAATATTTTGATGAACATGCTTTCAAATATTTCTCTGTATGCTCATGTAACATGTAAACTTGATTCCTAGCCTAATGTTAGTTTCAAGTTTACACAGTGTCCTTTAGGGAGATAAATCCACCCTTTCTCCATGCAGTCATGTGCAATTAGGCTGTTAGCACACTCAGCTTCAATTTAGGATTTAATTATATAAAAGTGACTTAATCTCCATTTCCAGGAAATAGTTCAGAAAAAGGACAGACACAATGCAATTTTAAAAAATCTACTTAAAATTCTAGGAAATTTTCTCTTTGGTTTTAGAATAGTAAGCCATCATAAACCATTACAGATAGACATAAGAACAATGAATGTAACACTGATCACAATTAGCAGACATTCTACAATCAAAACAGAAGAACTTCTAGAATAAAGTTGGCAAAGTAGAGTTAAAAATAAAATCACTGGGAAATTTTGGCCCTATGAAAATATTAGTAAACTTCTGGATCAAACCAAAACTGAAAGTTTTTAACTTAATTGTATATAAGCAAAAAAATTGTTTTTAATTTTTAATGTTTAATGTTTTAATGTTTTAATGTTTAATGTTTAATGTTAATATTTTTAATGTTTATAATTTACTTTTATGGATTCTCTGTTGTTTGTAGGTCATAGAGCCTTAACAAATAGGGCAAACTAGATTACAAATATATACACACAGAAAACTATACAATACATATGTTTACATTTATACCTTTTAAGTTACTCTTACAAGTCTCAAAATAGATAAATTAGTTAATAGATTGATTTTAAACATGCATAGTTATAGTTTTCATAAATTTTTAGTAATGCATAGATCTATGTTATTTTATTTTATTTCAGTATGTCCTTATTAATAGATATCTAGAATATCTAGTTTTTTTGTTTTACTTCATTTCTTTATTATAATAAATTCTTTAGTGGCAAGATCTTGACATGTCCCTTTGTGCAATTATTTTATTAACTCTGCAGAATGATTGCTAGCTAGAAATATGACATATGAGTCAACCAATATACATATTTTAAAATTTCAAAATTATAACAACAATGCTTTCCGTAAGTTTATAATGACTCATCTGGATATATGCATGAAAATATTTATTTTGCAACATGCTAATTCAGACTTAATATTGAACTTGATATTGCTAAACATGTTGATCTAAAAGGAGAAAAACATTATATTATTTTTTAGTTTTTATTTCATTGCCTATACAAGGGCCAATGTCATTTTTACATTTTTTACTTCATTTGTAAAATGCTTGTTTATACCTCTTATCCACTTACACTTTGGGGTGTTTATCTGTTTTCTTGCTGATCTGTAAGTTCTCAATGCATGTAAGTTATATTAACACTGCATTTTATTACTTGAAAATACTATTTTTATATATAAATGTGTTTATTGCTGCTTTGTATATTAATGTTGGTGTAGCTGAAGCTATTAAGCTTTCTTATATAGTTTTTAGTTACTGCCATGCTTAGTTATTAAGTTTTAGTGTATCATTTTCTTCCTCTAAATTCTGATTTTCAACTGTTTTCAGTCCATTGGGCATTTAAAATGTTTGAAAATTCTCTATTTTTTCAATGAAAATAAAATAAACACTGAAAAAGTAAATGTTAATCAATAGTATTAAATAGAATATGTTATTATGTTTTATGTGGTTTAAATAAATTATCAATGGAGTGATGTCTGTTCATAAGATTATGATTAACTCATGCCATAATTAAGTAAATAGTTTTCATCTTGGTTTTTGATTTGTAATGTTTCAATATCTTGGTATTTTTAATACTTTTTTTTAAATATCAATTTTTTTGTTAGAGAAATATGGACTAAATTATGGTTGTGGAAATATAAAACTATTCATATGAACCATATAGAAAATATGTTTAAATAATTTGCAAGCCACAAATAAAAGTATCATAATATTATCTTTATTCTTGTTTGAAGGGCTTATATACATATTCTTGTACATTTCTATATTGCCTTAACATAATTCTTACTAGGTAATAACTATAATGAGATATACCAAGTATGAACTTGATAAAAGACCAACTGTCCAGTGTAAAAACTTTACCAGAGCCTTTTATCCACATAGGAAGAGATATAATTACCTAATATAACTACTCAGTAATCTTCCAATCTCACATAAGTGAAAGAGAGAGAAAAAAAGGTAAGAAACACTTGTGAAGTTTACAGCCAAGGAACACAAGCCCACTAAAATACTGAGGTTTAATAAAAAAATGATAGAATATTTACATTTCTCAATATCTTATCACCACTTGAACAGGTCTCTGATATAATAACAGATAATTATAATTGGAAATAATACAAAGCACAGATTATATTTATGAAGAAGTTAAGAAAGCATAAAGATGATGAAAGAAAAAAATGTGAAGCCTCTAACACCCATTGTTATAGCAAACAATAACCAGCCAATTAATTTAATCTCACACTATTTGCCTCAATTCTTATTACCTAATATGTCATGTCTAGCTTTCAACAACAACAAAAAAATTATGAGTCATAATAAAAGTCAGAAAAAGGCACAGACTGAAGACACAAAGCAAGTATCTGAATATGGCACAAATTTTGAAATGATCAGACAGAGAGTTTAAAATAACTAGAATTACTATATTTAGAACTCTAATGTAAAAAGTAGACAATTTGCAAGAACCAAAGTGAAATAATAAAATATCAAAAACACTGTAGCCATGTGACCCATATGAATTTCATTAATAAGAGATATTTAACCCATTTCATACACTCTTGTCAGTTTGCTAAGTGAAAATTTTGGTACAAAAATGTTTTTATAATCTTTAAAATGTATCTGACATTTTTATGATGAGTCAGAAAGATCTTCCATTGTGTTAACACGCTGGTACTCATGCTTAAGATTTTACGTGCCTGAGTTATTGCAATATTGCCTTAACAAACTATATACTCACCAATAGTTACCAAAGTGTATTAAATATACATTATGTGTGTGTGTGCCTATATTTAAAACAAAGCCGGAAGCAATTATAGAATCACATTTTTAGTTTTTGTGTCATACAAATAAAATAAATAAATAAAATCTTTCAGAAAGCAAACTACAAATTAAAGAGGCCCACTTCAGATCAAAAGACACACAGACTAAAAGTAAAGGAATAAAAAAAGATATTTCATGCAAATGGAAATTTCAAAAAAAGCTGATATCAGACTATATTATTAGGCTATAGTAATCAAAAAGCATGGTACTGGCATAAAAACAGACACATAGATCAATGGAACAGAATAGAAAGCCCAGAAGTAAATCTACCCCATATAGTCATTTAATCTATGACAAAGTAGGCAAGGATATACAATGGGATAAAGACAGTATATTCAATAAATGATGTTGGGAAAATTGGACAGATACATAAACCTGGACAGAAAAAATGAACCTGAACTACCTTCTTACACCATGTGCAAGAATAAACTCAAATGGATTAAAGACTTGGATTAAAGACTTAAAACCACAAAACTCCTAGAAGAAATTCACTCTCTGACATAGCTCTTAGTAATATTTTTCTGATATATCTTCTCAGGCAAGAGAAAAAAAATTAAAAAGGAACTGCATCAAATTAAAAAGTTTTTGCACAGCAAAAGAAACCTTCAACAAAACAAAAAGACAACCTACTGAATGGGAGAAGATATTTGCCAATGATACATCTGATAATTGCTTAATATCCAAAATTTATAAAGAACTCATATGACTTAACACCAAAAAAACAAACAACTAAGTCAGACAGAGAAAGATAAATACCATATGATTTCACTTAAATGTGGTATCTAAGGAACAAGAAGAACAAACTAAATAAAAGCAGACTCACAAATATAGAGGACAATTTGGTGACAGATGGGGGTGGGGGTTGGGAGGCTGGGAGAATGGGGTGAAGGGTTAAAGAAGTACAAATTAGTAGTTGACAGTTGAGCACAGGGATGGGGAGCATGGCAAAGGGAATGCACTTAGCATTAATATGATGGCTAAGTGGAGGGCCAGAGGAAGGTGGGAGCAATTGGGGGGATTAGTTTATGAACATTATAGATGTCTAACCAATGTACTATATACTTGAAACTAATTTAAATAAATAAATTTATTTTAAAAACTTCAATTAAAAAATAGTCAAAATATCTAAATAGGCATTTCTCCAAAAAGGATGCATAGATGGCTAATAGACATATGAAAAGATGTTATCATATCACCAATCATCAGAGAAATAAATGCAAATCAAAACCATAATGTAATATCACCTCACATTTATCAAAATGACTATCATCAATAAATCAACAAACAACAAGTGTTGGTGAAGATGTGGAGAAAAAAAAAAAAAACCTTTGTGCACTGTTGGTGAGATTGCAAAATGGTACGTATGCTATGAAAAACAGTTTGGAGGTTCCTCAAAAAATCAAAAATAAAAACACCTTTTGTCCCAGCAATTGCACTTCTGTGTATTTACATGAAGAAAACCAAAACACTAATTCTAAAAGATATTTGCATCTCTATGTTCACTGCTGTGCTATTTATAGTAGCCAAGATATGGAAGTAGCCCAAATATCCATCAGTAGACAATTAGATCAATAAGTAACGGTACATATATACAATAGAATATTACTCAGCCATAAAAAATGAAATCCTACCATTCTCAATGACTTGGGTAGACCTAGAGGATATTATGCCAAGTGAAATAAGTCAGATAGAGAAAGACAAATACTGTATGATTTTACTTATATGTGGAACATAAGAACAAAATTAAAAAAATGAAAACAGACTCATTGATACAGAGAACAAACTGATGATTGCCAAATAGGCAGGGTGAGGGGAAGTGAAAAAGTTGAAAGGATTAAGAAATACCAACTGGTAGTTACAAAATATCATGGGGATATAAAGTAAGCATAGGGAATATCTCAATAAATTGTAATAAACATGTATAGTGCCAGGTAGGTAGTAGACCCATTGTGGAGATCACTTCATAAATTATATGAATTTCTAACCACTATGCTGTACACATAAAACTAAAATAAAATAATATTAAATGACAATGCTAATTTAAAAACAAAATTTAAAAAATAATAAAAAATTCAAAAAATTAAGACAAAAAGTTTTTAACAAAATATGAATGGATATAAAAATATGCTATAGCTCAATAGCAAAATGTGAATCAAAATCATATTTCTAAAATGAGTTTTTATGTTGTTAATATACATTAATAATAATAATAATAATGATTAATTGAAAAGTGCATGAAGCAATGAAACTAGTTTGTACTTCTGGAGACGTCTAAAATAATATAGTTGTTTCACGTATTAATGTGACAAAATCCAAAGTGTTACCTGAGAGTCTGTGTTTAAAATTCCTTTAAATATCTTCGCATTTCTCACTTCGTATGCAGAGTTATCTTAGCGAATGTCTCCTGGTTTCACTGAGAAAGGCTAAGAAGAAGAACCAAAGTTCAAACATCAGAAATCATTATAGGAGAATTTCACATGGGTATCTAATCTCTCAGTCATTCAATGAGTTCTGAGTCTTTGGATTCACACATTTCTGGAAATTAGTTAGATACATACAGACACATACACATTTTTCAGTTATACAATCCAAAAAAAAAATTGTAGTTAAAATAAAGCCTCTCTTTCAGTCCTTAGAGTCATGAACAATTGGAGACTACAAAGATCCCTTAAAGCAGATTATTAGTAACTAATCCAGCTCTGCAATCTATTGTTGCAACCACACCCACTTGGCATATGAAGTTACAAGCCACTATTTGATCTCTAGTCCTTAGGATTCTCATTCCCCTAAATGCATTTGGATTGAATCTATTTAAACTACAAAACATTCTACCAGTGTCTACAGTCTACAGAAAACTGCCACGAAATCACTTTTCAAAAGTGATGACCTCCCATCCTCTCCCCTAGTATGTCCCTAGCCCTTGGTGAAGGGAACATCTTTAGGAAATAGATAGGCCATGTTAAATTCACCTCAGCATTTTTATTTCTACTAAAATTGTTTGGGTATATTTCTCAGCATAGTACTTTGATTTGCTGGTATTTTTACTTAATTTGCCATAGACTGTGCTACCTGATCAGTAATATGAAACACTTAAAACTGTTTATACTACCACTTGGTTTATTGGTTTATACTACCAACATTAATTCAGCAAAATCTGTAATTATGTAATTAAAATCCCCCCTCACTTTAGTCCCCAGGTTTTTTATAATATAAATTTCTAATGTAAATCGCTAAAAAGAAAACAACAGTAAAATCTGTTAGAATAATATCTCTTTTCAAAGTTATCTTTAATTGACAATCCCTAGAGAATTTTAAGCTGTTACCTATTTTATTCACTTGGCTAAATTTCAAAATCGGCTGGCGAGATTAAAAGATTTCTGATGCCCAGGTCATTCCTCAAAGTATTTATATTAGTATTTTTGGTGAGCAATGCCAGTGTTAGGACTTTTTAAAGCTCCCTATGTCATTCTAATGCACATTAAAAAAGTTGAGAAATAGACTGAGGACCATGATAAATGAGGACTGTAGTAGCCTAAATTATGACCCTCCAAAAGATATGTCCACGTCCTAATCCTTAGAACCTGTGACTATTACCTTATATGCTAAAAAGTGAATATATCCTTATATAGGAAAATATGTGATTAAATTAGTCTTAAATTAAATTATGTGATCTTGAAAGGCAGAAATTTTCCTGGGTTATCTGTGTGGACCCTAAATAGAATTACATGATCCTTATAAAATAGAAGAAGAATCAGTTTAGTGATGAACACACAGAGAAGAAGACATCCACAGAGGAGAAAGTGATAGAAAGATGGAGGCAGAGATGGAAGTGCTACAGTCACAAGCCAAGGAATGCCAAGGATTGCTGGTTGCTACCAGAAGCTGGAGAAAAAGCATGGCATGGATTCTCCCCCAAGGCCCTTTGGTGAGTATGACACCACTGAAAATTTCATTTCAGACTTCTATCCTCTGGAACTGTGAGAGAATGAATCTGTCTTTTTAAGGTGCTAAACGTGTGGTTATATTTTTAGGCAGCCACATGAAACTAATACGAGGAAGGATAAGAAATAAAATAGTTTTATTTTTAGGGAAATTTCCACACCTTTAAGGCAGAGTCAATATAGTATTATCAGGCAAAAGCTAATAGAAAATACACAGTACATATGTTGTACTTAGTAATGCCCTATGCATTTGCTGCACACTCACCAATAACAACAGGTTATATATAAAATCTCCAGCAAATCTGTGTCTCCCCATCTTTTCATCATTATCACAGAGGTATATTTTGGCCTGAGAGCAAGCAACTGGCTGAACCAGGGTTGGGGCTCCAGAAGACAGACTCTAATCATGGCAAAGGAGCTATGTTTAGAAGACATTTGGAGCAGCAGTTAAACACAATGCTCAGTAAATTGAGCTAAGGAGAGTTTGAATAGCAATATTGGTGCTGTTAGTTGGAGGCTCTGTTGAACTAGCCTTTTGCTAAACTGAAGACCTGGGCAAGCTGAAGGTATAGTTCCAGAGCCCGTCTAAAGGCAGGAGGGGAAGGCAGATGTCGCTGCTCTGAGACAATCAGGCACATAGAGTGAATTCTCTCTTAACTTTTTATTCTATTCAGGCCTTCAACAGATTGCATGAAGCACCCCCCAGAATACTGAGGAGAGCAATCTGTTTTACTCAATATATAGATTCAAATGCTAATCTCTTCCAGAAATACCCTCACAGATACATTTAAAATAATATCTAATCAAATACCTATGCACTCTATGTCCCAATTAAGTGGAAACCTAAAATTAACCATAATATCTACAGCCATGCCACCTTGAACAAACTCGATCCTGTCAGATCTCGGAAACTAAGTAGGATAGGGCCTGCTTAGTACTTGGATGGAAAACCACATAGGAAGACCAGGTGCTGTAAGCATAAAAAAGAAAAAATAAGGAATTGTAAATTGACAAGACCCTTGCAATTTGTGAGGTCAACAACCAAGGGTTGCCTTGCTTAAAAAAAAAAATTAACCATCACACTCATGATTTATATGCATATAAGACACACTAGTTTAAGATATCACAGAAATAAAGCATCATGAAAGTAGAAGAAGCTGTGTTAACTTTTGGCACTAAATTGGGTGCAACAGGGTAGCTTATCAAATTTAATATATTTCAACTGGAGGCAAAATAAATTGCCAACTCCTTTAGAAGAAATTAAAATGTAAAGAGCCAAAAAGTTAGTAAGATTGATTGATATGACAGGCCAGACCAGCGTTCCATTGTTGACACTCAATTTTTCAGAAAATTTGCATTTTGGATAGCCCTGTTTAATTTCCATGTGATTTAATTGAACAAATAAAAGTTTAGTAAATTTAAAATGGACCAGCATCAAAACTGAAAGAATGTTATATTTGGAAGAATACCCAGAAGCTATAATAGAACACTTCACAAAAAGAAATGCTGTTGTTCCATCAATAGTCTTGGGGACATAAGGGAAAGGAACATAAGGGAAAATACTACATGAAAAAAACAACAGTGTATTAATGATTCTATGATTCAGATATAGAAATTAAAGACACTGTAGTAATACTGTAACTAGTTTAATTATATTAGTTTTCTTTCTGAACTATAAGAGTGATACATGGTAAAATTTTGTCTAAATAAATGTATAGCTCTAACAATTTTAAAATAATTTACATCAGAACCTTATTTCAGTTGTATTTTAAATAAAACTTCATTGCAGCTTCTTACAGCAAAATTGAGTTTGCAATACTAGGCTCATCTAGGGATTCTCAGAGGATGTCCCCAGGGGCCAGGGCACAGCAGAGAGCAGTGAGCCTCTGCTAGGAGGTTGACGACCCCTTGGGAGCCAAAATGGCCCCAAGAGCTTCTGCTGTACCACATTGCAAGGGACCAGAGACTCTACCTAGAAGATTTTCAAGAGAGATGATGCCATGGGGATAGGCTCTGGTCACCATGTTCCACCATTTGAAGAAGAAGGCCTTTGGGTGCACATCAGTGCTACAGTGCACATCCCCAGTGCCAAATGTGGTAAGCACAAGAGTCATTGATGAAGCTGCAGTCAAGGCTAGCAGAAACACTATCAGAAACCACACCTCCTCCAGGCAGCAGTAGCTGTTGATGGGCCCAAAGGCCCTGAGAATGCCCAGGTGTTTCCCTAGCACCAGCTGTTTATTGTGTTTGGGAAAATGGCTTCAGCTTTGAAAGACACTCTGAAATGCCCCACAAACTTGAAGAGCTACAGGATGTCGATGATGTCCCACTCCTTCAAAACTAGCTCCACTTCAGCACCTCCCAGTAGCACTCAGTGCAGTTCTCCACATATAAATTGTATTCTCTCAATTTATTATTTGGCAGAATATCTATTATTTTCTGCTTTTCTGCACCCCTCCACATACAATTTTTTATATTCCTGCAAACAGCAGAGCTTCCGTATGGCCCTCCAGCTGCTCACGCAGTTGGTCAGGAACAACTGGAAACTTTTCCCATTGGGCGCAGGAACAGAGTTCGTGAACACAGTCATGTGGCCCATAAATAGCCAGTTGCAGTAGACTTTCTCAGGGGCTTTCACCTGCTGGGTGTCCAGGAAGTCCTTCAGGGCCTGGGGTAACTACTGCTCCCAGTGAGAGTCATGCCCAGCAATTTCTCACTGACTATGACCAGGGGCTCACCTTTGGCTTTCCAAAAGCCTCAAGGTCAGTAATCTTGCTTTTTTCATAATGATATATAAAATAATGGTATACTGTTTTAATAGTCACTAGCATCTTCACTTTAATGAAATGGAGCAGTAATTCAGCAAATCATAGGATCAAACTTTTCATTTGCTTTCTTTACCCTGAGGCTACAGGAGAGAAGATATTATTTAGCCAGGTCACACAGTTCTTGGATTGATGAGTAATAAAAGCCTTTTAGCATGGTATTTTCTTTTTCAGTTGTCTATGTCATTGGTGGCAGCCAATCCACCCTGCAGTTATTAAATCTCTCCTGTTCTTTTGTTCAAGGAGTAGCCAGCTAAAACTGTAAAGGCTTCAGTGAGCACCTCATTGTAGTAAGTCTTCTACATCCATGTAGTTAACTCTTTCATTAGTGTATGTCTTGGGTTGCTGAATTCTAATACTAATACTGATTTGTACTGCAGTCTGCATTCTGCAAGATACCGTCTCAAACTGTCCCTACTACCTGAGATCTCTTGCTGGAAGTCTATACTCCTTTACCAGTATTTCTATCCATCACTGATCTTGGTTGAAAATAGGAAAAATCAACTACACAGAACATTAACTTATTAGAAATAGATTGTCTAGACGATATGCTTCTGCACACCATTTTCCAAATTCAGAGCCCTAGATAGTATATCAACTGGCAAATCTTAGGTCAAATACCCATACCGTACATGTAAGTTGTCTGTGGAACAAAGATGTTCAGTGTCTGAAGTGTTTGGCTTTTGTAGTAGAGAGCAAGGCCCTGCTTCCCAGTAATTACATGTTAATATATTCTAAATTTGGAAAGAGCTTTCAGATGCCACTTTTGAGGAAGGGTTCCTTGTGTCTTCAAATCTACCTAAGAATTTTCTCAGGTGTGTGTTAGGAAAATGGCAGGAAATGAAAAGTATTTCAGGCAGCAGGAATGAAACACCAGCATGCACAGGTTTCAGAATTATAATTTACGATTCTAAGATGGCAACTATCAATCCCTATTTCTCCTTCTACTAAAATCCTACGAAAATGACAGAAAACATGAGATAGAGGATCGATAGATGCATAATTCCATGAAGAACAAAAATAAGAAACAGTAGGCGACAAGTTTTGTTTAAGTTTAAAAGGCAAAAATTCTGCTGATCAGTGCAAGTGGAGAAAGACTGTGAGAGTTGTTTGGTATGGAAAGCAAGAATGTGTTGTGTGACAGAAATGCAGATGATTAAAGGATGGTAGAGTGAATATCAGAACTAGATCTTTCATACTTTCCACATTTCCAGGAAAATACAAGCAGTGGCGCACTGAGTTTATCCTCAGGATGAAATCATTAAGGGCATGATTTGTCTTAGAAGGGTTTGGTCTCTGTGGTATTGGTTCCTCATAGAAAAGGTACACTTAATTGTGGCATTGAATGATAATTTTTGAATATAAAACCAATCTATTAAGTTAGACACCTTCATTAAACAGAATTCTCAATCAGCTCTTTCAAGGGAGATATCTCTTAAGCAGAACTATGTAACCAATGGAAAAAGCTCATGCCATCAATCCATATTAATATAATTTTATTTTTAAATTCTAAGCATACCCACGGGTAATTTGAAAGCCATTGACTCAGCATAAAGAATTATTTGAGAGAGAAAAATTTAAATATTTTAATATTTTATAACTATTTTCCTCATGGCCTTAGTAAAAAATGTGTGTGTGTGTGTGTGTGTGTGTGTGTGTGTGTGTGTGTGTGTGTGTTTAAACTGGTGGTTAGGCCTTCTTTGTTTAATAAAGAGGGAGACACTTCTTCCCCACTCTATTAGGGCATCTGCTTGAGAACACAATACCTTTTGATTTTTAATCACAAGATCCCTGGCCTTTTGATTCTTGAAACTGAATACAAAACTCCAAGATTAATTTAGAAGGTCCCCAGGAGGAGTATTGGAAGAAATCATGAGGTGTACTTTTTTGCTTTCAAGAAAATGAGAGATGTTTTTATTTTTTTTTTATGAATTGCATAAAATTCTGTACAGACTCTGTAACTACTCTTATTTTACTTTACCTGTATGTATCTGTTGCTACTTATACAATTGTCCTCTGCTCCTTCTATATTGGTAGGAAGAGGATTTTTGTTGACAAGATTATTTTTCTCAACAGTATATATGTATGTGGGATTCTCTAGCCACTTAGACTATTTCTGGAAGCAGAACCTTTACCTCTAATATATCTCTAAGAAATCTTGTACTTAATATAATATGCACAAAGTTTGCACATGGGGGGTATATTGCACTAAAACAAAAAACAAATGGTAGAATTTAAAGTAGCTTTTTCAATGTATTGCATAATACATTTGGGAAAAACATATTTTTTCTAAAGTTTCTCAAACCATGCTTTTACCTGAAAGTATGCAATTTCTAGTTCATTATATGTCTACATTTGTCTCTCTTACATCTTGTGGCACACCATTATGTGCACCAGTATTAGCTGTGAGAATTGAGAGTGGAAATAAGTTTGTTAATGTGATGATAGCCTGCTTACTTTGTTCTGGCTTTCTTTTTTTTTTTTTTTTTTTTTTTACCAATTAAAAATATATTTAAAAGCTCAAGTAACAAGTCATACATATTTCTGTAATATAGCTTTAAACATGCTTATTTTGCTCGCCTGTCTGAATTTTTTTCTATAATGTTTAATAAAGTTTAAGTTATGATCTGTATTTAGAAAACATGTGATTACACCATTAGATACTTTTTTAACCTGATATCCAGAATATAAAGTTCTATCACAATTATTATGTAGAGGCTACATTCTCTGTAATTCTGAATCATCATGGGTCCATTGGGAAAGCTTAATATGTGTATAATGGTAATGCAATTTTTATTGGGCTTCCTTAAGAAATAACTATGCTAATTATTTTCTATTGAGTGTGTGTGCCATTTGGATTGTCTTACACCTCCTTAAGTGTTAATATGTTCCTGGCTTATGCTATATTGTGTGAAACATTATGGCTGTGTACTAGTCATTTTGTAACTCCCTATGTAGTGGTGCTAGCTGGAGCTCTGTGGCTACAAAAAATCCCAAACTGAGAATAGGTGTCATTTCCGGTGAGAATAACTTGTTATGCCTTTGAGGATGGAGGAACCTAGCAGAGTCAATTTGCCACCAAATAGATGACTTATCTTCTCAAGGAGCAATGACATATGAGTCATTCCAATCTGGTCTTTCTTTCTGAGAGGTTGAACATTCTGAGAAGGTAGAGCTAGATTGTGAAAGTCCAGGCTGTTTGGCATATGTGATCTCCCTCTGTAACTGAATGATTATAACATTCCTGTACCCGTCATGCAAGATGTGCAACCAGTGACAAAGGCTATCTAATGTCAATCAACTGCCCAAGTAATTTTGTCTACTTGGTTTTTCAGTGCTTTTTCCATGGTGAGTACTCTCTGATGGGCATTTATATCTGCTGTGAAATTTTCACACTTGTTGTCTATTTACATTTGTCCATTCATATGCCTCTCCCTTAGGTCTCCTTTTATTTGATATTACTAAAAGTCTTTCAATTTTCAGGACATTCACCATTGACCAAAATTCCACATATATTCTCATCTCAGGCCATATCTCTAAAGGAACAGTTGTAACAATAGAAAGTCTATTATTTTGGAAGATTTTCACTCACACATTGTCGTTCAAAGCTGCTTGTGAGTGTGGCTACAACGTAAACTACATTTTTGGTTTGCTTTATATACTGAGCCAATCTTTCCATAAGCCAAGGTTGAATTTTTTTTTATATTCCCTCATACACCATAGATACAAGGTGAGGGAAGAATGCAAATACAGTGGGTGACATGGGAATCTAGCTATGTGCTCAAGCAATTTAGGTCTTCTAGTCCTACTCTAGCTCCATTCTAGATGTACAATTTCTAGCTTACAATGATCTGTTGCTGGATCTACACAATTTAATGATGGCTTAGGGGATTATCAAAATGGTTATATATCAATCTAGATTATTCTGGAATTTAACCTTACTAATCAGTCTGGCAGCCAGAAGAGTGGGTGGGGACAGCACGTGAAGGGGCACCTGTTGTCTTATAGGAAGAGGAATTTGCAGTGCTTTTCAGGAAAGGGTGAACTCCCTCTGAAGGCTCTGAGGGCTCAGAGTTACAATCTTAAAATTATATTTGCACAGTTGTTACCATTCTAAGCTTCAGTAACCCAGGTTTTCTCAACCAGGGCCTTAAACATAGCATAATAGACCTGTTTAGACTGAGCATTTAAGTCTTTGTAGCTCAGTGATCTTAATATCCTGAGTTTGCTCCACAGTTGAACTTACCTCACACTACAAGAGCCAAGGACCTCTTTGTAAGCTACAGTGTAGAGTCTGACTCCCATCTTTAGCCATACCCAGTGTATTGTCACCCCCTGTAGGGTGTCAGTCAAATGATAAATATATGCCAGTTCCATTCTCTTTGGCTGTGTTGTTCAGAACTTTTCAGTTAGAATTCAAGTCTGCTTGAGGAGAACTGGAAGATGGCAGAGTAGACATGTCATTTAAGCCTTGAATTCAACTGACAGTAAAGTTGGGAAAATCATTCTATAGAGGAAGAATACAATGACAAAAATCATAAGCATAGATGGTGCAGGATGCTCTCAGGAAGGAGAGTAAGCATTTACCTGGATGGAGTACACATAGTGCAAAAGGGAGTCCTGCACATGTGTAGGCTATAGCAGATTATCGAGAAACTTAAAGGCTAATCTTGTGTAAGCACCAATCTAGTGCAGCTTTAGAGCTCTATTTTTGGTCTATGCAAAACCATTTCTACAGTCAGCCTAGGTATTTACTGAAAATTTTTATTTTATTAAGGGTTACCAACATTTCATCATGGAATCCATGGAGGCATAGTGTCCTTTGTGGGCTTCTGTTTTGTTTTTTATGAACTTGCTAATATCTCCTAAGGGGAAATAATAAACAGAATAAACCCACAGTACCTTTCTAAAAAGAAACTCATCCTTTAGAGAAACTCTTCACAAATGGAGACACAGTAGATTTTTCTTGTTAGTTACATCAGGATATCTTTGAAGCATTAAACAAATGCAGGATTATGAGAAAGACAAAGGTAAATTTCAGACATGGAAATATAAATGACAAGCATTTGCATGTAATTGGATATATGAAATGAGGGAGATAGTGCAATTAAAGATGATGTTAAAAGAAGGTTGGATACCAAGCTAAACAGAATGAATGAATGAATGAATGAATGAAACAATGCCACTAATGCAATCCAGCACTAGTGATATGTTTATGTAGTTGGTAAAATTTAAACATATTATGATTATTTTATTTGTTTTACAGAAAAATATTTTCTGTCTTTAGCAAAGTTTAATGGAAAATATAAAAAAAAACATGCACAAATGAACATCAAGTAAAAGTATAATATATAATCTAATTTAATGTGTCAACTATTTTCAAAGACAGTAGCAGCTGATGAGAATTCCTTAACTAAAAACGTGGTTGCTTCTATTGAACATGATGTTAGAAGCAATATTTTTTTTAGGATAAATTAATATCCATGTTTAAATTTCTGTCTTATAATATTAAATAATTTTAGTCTCATATTTTTAGAATCCATAAACCCTGTATAAGGATATTCATACATGCATACATATCCACCTTAGCTCAATTTGAAATTAATATCAAATACTAAAATTTTTTAAAATTTCAAAGTAAATTAAGTATGAACATTGGAAATATTTCCAGCAACAATAAAAATTTCCTTTACAATGTTAGTAGGTTCTGACAAGAATATATCTTGACTTTATCTGAAATGAAAAGGCTTATAAAAAAGTAAATATAAATGTTATGTGTTTGGCATAACCTGCACATTTATTTCCTAGGCATTTATAAAAATTTCTATTTTTGACTTTACTTGGTTAGCTATCCAAATATGAAGGATTTCATACTTGATTAGACATTTTATTTATCAAATCGTGATATTCTTCAAATACACCCACTGACTTGGTGTGTTTCAGAATTACAATTATTTGTACTTATTCTAAGAAAAGATGACGTCTTTAATTTTTTTTGTTTGTAATTTGATTACTTTCATTGATTTTTTTTTTT